>BSBK01003091.1:4897500-5050902 GCA_027943335.1 Chamaecyparis obtusa | reverse complement strand
TGTATATGTATGTATATATATATATATATATGTATATGTATATATATGTTATATGTATATATTATATATGTATATGTATATTATATATATATGTATATGTATATATATATATATGTATATGTATATATATATATAATATACATATATATATATATATACATATACATATATATATATATTATATCTATATTATATATATATATCTATATATATATATAAATATATATATATATATATATATATATATATATATATATATATATATATATATATAACATCAGTAAAAAGTGTTATATTATATATATATTATGTATAATATATAATTTATTATTATTTAAATAGTATAATGTACATAATGTGATAACATTTATAAATTGTATATATATATATATATATATATATCTATATATGTATATGTATATATATGTATCTATATATATATATATATCTATATGTATCTATATATATATATAGTATCTATATATATGTATCTATATATATATATATATGTATATATGTATCATATATATATATGAATGTATGTATGTATGTAGTTATGTATGTATGTATGTATGTATGTATGTATGTATGTATGTATGTATGTATGTATGTATATATATATATATATATATATATATATATATATATATATATATATATATATATATATATAACATTAGTAAAAAGTGTTATATTATATATTATATTATGTATAATATATAATTTATTATTATTTAAATAGTATAATGTATATAATGTGGTAACATTTATAAATTGATCATAATCTTAAATATTATTAAATGTGATCAATACAATATTATAATATATAATATTATAATATATAAATTTATTATAATTTCAAATGTTATTGACACATATATTTATATATATTTTTAAGGAAAATAATAACAATTGTTTAATGCTTTGTTTTGGTATAATTTACATTTGTAGGAGTTTTAGTCGAGGGTATAATCTCCTCTCCTTCCAAGTGCATCTTCGTTTGGCAGATCTTTCCATTTCACTAGGTGCTAAAAAATGGTTCAATTTCGTAACTTCCTTTGTCGTGTGTCAAGGATTATTTCTGGTTGCAGAATGAGCTTCCCCTCTTCATCTAGCGGGGGTAATTACTCATAGGGAATTATATGTTGTCTGAGGAATTTCTTAAGTTTGGAGATGTGGAATATGTTATGTATTTTACTATTCTTGGAAGTTCTATCTCATAAGCTACTTCTCCGATTCTTCTCATTACCTTGCAGGGCCCATAAAATTGGGGCTTCAATTTTTCTGTCCCATTTTTCTTAATGGAAGTTTTCTTATAGGGTTGTAATCGTAGAAATACAAGATCTCCTACTTTGAAGGTTCTTTCAATGCGCTTCTTATCGCATAGATCTTTTGTTGATTTTGAGCCTGTTGTATATTCTCTTTCAAGGATTTAAGGATGTCTCTACTTTCTTGAATAAAGTCTTGTGCCTTGGGTACCTTTCTCTCTTGATGGATTAGTTCCCCAAAGGATGTGACCTTGTACCCATATAATTCTTGGAAAGGACTCATTCCTATAGACATGTGGGCTGTTGTATTTTAATAGTATTCCCCCAAATCCAGCACTTAATCCACATGGTTTTTTGTCTAGTAACATAGTTCCTTAAGTAGTCTTCAAGCCATTTGTTCACTATTTCAGTTTGCCCATCAGTTTGAGTATGATAGCTAGTGCTATGGGGTTAAGGTGGGTACTGGCTAGTTTAAAGATTTCTTGCCAAAACTAGCTAATAAATTTACCATCTCTATCACTGACAATACTCTGAGGGAGTCAATGGAGTCTAAAAATTTCTCTAAAGAACAAATTTTCTATCTAAATTGATTTATATTCAATTGAAACTACAAAGAAATGGGCATATTTGGTGAGTCTATCTACTACCACAAAAATGTTATCCTTCCCTTGTGTTTTTGGTAATCCTGTGATGAAATCCATAGATATGCTCTCCCATTTTTGGTTAGGGATAGGCAAGGGTTGGAGTAACCCAATGAGATAGGAGAGTTAGCCTTATTGCACTGACATATCATGCATTCTTGTCCATATTTCTTTATGTCCCTTTTTTAATCTTTTCATGAGTATTTTTCTCAGACATGCTTGTATGTTTTATAATATCCTAAGTGTCTGCTAAGGGGTTGTTGTGAAATTCTTGGAGAATTTATTTTTGAATTTAGATTGAAGAATCGAATACACCCTCTCTTTATAGAATATAAGGTTATTCATAAATTTATAATTTTCATTAGGTGGGTTTCCTTCTAGAATTTCCCTTTCTTGTGAATCTTGGTCCTATTCCTCGATGATCTCATCTTCCCACTCCTTAGAGATACTAGTGATGGTTTTGAGATGAGCTCTTCTAGATAGTCCCATCTGTGACACCATTATTTACCCTTTAACATATTCTATATCAAAATCTTAAGCTTGTATTTTTCTTACCATTTTTGCTGCCTATGATTGAGATCCTTCTGACTTAAAAAGAAATGCAAACTGTTATGATTTGTTTTCACAATAAATTTCCCACAAACTAGGTATTGACAGAATTTTTCTAAGGCATGCATTATGGCCAACATCTCTTTGTCATAAATGGAATAATGTCTTTGTGAGCTTGTGGCTTTTGAAAGCTATGGGGTGCTTCGTTTGCATGAGTACGGCCCCAATTCCTTCCCTAGAGGCATCACATTGAAGTTCAAGGGGCATAGAGAAGTCAGGTATAGCAGGACTAGATAGGTGCTCATGGTTACTTTAAGTGTTCAAAAACTTGTTGAGCCTTATCATTCTAAGTGAAAGCTCCCTTTTAGTTAGATTGGTGAGGGGGGTTGTGATTCTTGAAAAACCCTTCACAAATCTTCTGTAATAACGACAAAGTCCCACAAATCCCCTTAGTTGTGTTAGGGTTTTGGGGGTTGGCCATTCTTTAATAGCTTTAATTTTTTCTTCATCCACACTTACTCCCGCTTCACTGATTTTGTGCTCTAGATAAATTATTTCCTTTAACTCAAATTTGCATTTGGATATTTTTGCATATAGTGATTCTGATTCTAAAATGTTCAATACTTCTTCAAGGTGCTTGAGTGTTTTTCCCATGTCTCACTGTAAATAAGGATATCATCAAAGAAAACAAGTAAATATTTCCTTAGTTGTTGTTTGAAGGTATGATTCATACATGACTAAAAGGTAGCTAGTGTGTTAGTGAGTCCAAAAGGCAAGACTAAAAACTCAAAATGTCTATAATGGCATGTAAAAGCCATTTTGGGAGTATCTTCTTTTCTCATTCTAATTTGATGATAACCTAATCTTAGTTCAATTTTTGAAAAAAAATTAGCTCCATCTATTTCATCCATTAATTCATTAATTGTAGGGATGGGATATCATTTTTTTATAGTCTTTTTATTCGAGGCTCTATAATCTATACACATTCTCATGGTACCATCTTTCTTTTTTACCAATACGATAGAGGAAGCGAATGGACTGCTGTTAGGTTGAATATGGCCCATTTCTAGATGTTTTGTAATGGTCCTCTCAATTTCTTATTTAAATTTGTGGGGTGTCGGTAGGGAGTTGTGATAACTGGTTTAGCTCCCTCTTCCAATTCTTTGGAGTGTTTGAATCCTCTCTTTGGAGGTAACCCAGGTGGATATCCTCAAAAACCCTCTTATATTTTTTTAGGATAGGATGAATGTCATCATGAATTTCTTGCTCTTTAATAGAAGATTTATCAAGACCATACATTGGACCATCCACCCCTTGATCATCGCTGAGGATTTTTTCCATCTGGTTACATGAAACCACTTTTGGAGCCATTTGGAATGCCTTTTAATATTATTTCTTTCCCTTGATGCTGAAAACAAATTTCAAGATTGGGGCTATCCATTGTAAATCGCCCTAAAGAGTTTATCCATGGCATTCCTAGAATGAGGTCATTTTGCAAATTCACCACAAAGAAATTTATTTTGATTATATGTTCCCCCACTTGGAACTCTAATTGGGGGTACCATTATTATACACTGATCAATTGTCCCATTGCTGTAATACTTCAAATCCTTTAAGCTCTTGGGTCGGTATTCTCCTCCTTGATATGAGTTGTTGGCTAATGAAATCATGTGAGGCTCCTGTGTCTATGAAGGCAATTTTCTTTTGTCCTTTGATTAGACCTTTAAGTTAGAATGGTCTATTCTCATTCCCCTGGTGATGACGGCTAATGTTCTAGTCCTGGCTCTTCCAATCTAGCTCTTTTAAGAGGTATCCCTTCCTCAGGTGTGTCCTCCATGTTTTTCATTTTTCCTCTTTTACATTGGTGATATTTAGTCCAGGTGCTTTTCATTTAAAGCACAATTCTTTTTGGAGGAGTTCTCCCCTTTCCTTAAAATGGTGGTCTATGCTCCAGGGTTGTTGACATATGAAACATTTTGAGGATCTCTCCTTGGAATTTATCCTTTATTTGGTGTCCTGAAAGAGTTTTTTTTTTTTTTTTTTCTTTAGATGCATCACACTCCGTCATTTTTTCCTTCCTAATAGCATCTTCTAGGGTTTGGGGTTCGAATGGTCTCACCCTTATTTTGATGTGTTCTTTGAGTCCTTCAATGA
Source organism: Chamaecyparis obtusa (assembly GCA_027943335.1). Taxonomy (NCBI): domain Eukaryota; kingdom Viridiplantae; phylum Streptophyta; class Pinopsida; order Cupressales; family Cupressaceae; genus Chamaecyparis; species Chamaecyparis obtusa. The sequence goes on along the minus strand of BSBK01003091.1, from coordinate 5,046,290 downwards.
ACATATAGACCCTCCTTTTTGAGATATATCAGGGACCATGACTGGTAGGCTCTGAAATTTATTGGCAAACTCCTCAATTGTTCTTGTTTGTTTTGAGGTGAGTTAACTCCTTGAAGTACCATTCTGGTTCCTTTTGGTCAAACCTGCTCATGATTTTTTGAGTGAATTCACTATAGGTGTTAATACTTTTATGACCCAATGTGACTATTCCATGGTGCCACCAATTGTGGGCTTCCCTGTTAGGTGCATTATGGAAAATTTAATGGCATTTTCTTTAGTTATCAGGCTGAGAGTTAGGTAGGTGTCTAATTTTTGGACCCAAGCTTGAGTTGTTTCCTTTCACGTTCCTTCAAAGTGTGGTAGGACATTTTTCCTACTTTAGCTTTAATGTCTTTTTCCCCATGATTTATTCTCCATTCATTACTTGACATGGTTTTGGTTTCATAGTATTCTTTGAAGGGAATGAGTTTTTGTATTTCTGGTTCTAAGTTAGCATACATTTGGCGATGTCTTCTACTGAGTGGTGTGGCTCTTCTCCTCCTAAGATAGGTTCCTCTCTTGGAAGGAATGAGGGTATTGTTGGTCTCATGGTGGAATCTTAGGTTGGGGGTTCATTTTCAGAATGATTAGAGTGTAGATCTCTTCCTATTGAAGAAGTGTGATGACACTGGTGAATATTCTTAATTATTCATGTTTTGGATGGCTTGAAGTATTATCTGATTGGTTCACTCAAACCTCTCATTATTTTGTTCCATGAAACTTCCTAACTCATTGGCTAATTTTTCAGCCATAGCTTTTGTCCCTTTCTTCCTTTTATATGTTTGCATGAACTATATTCCACATGATGGCATGATTATGCTCTGATACCACTATAATGTCCCTGGTTATTCTCCCTTTATAGTTTCCTGCAAAATCAACATTATTCCCAAAATAATATTTAATATTAATATGACTCGCACTCTATTCTACATTAGTAAGGGGGGGATTTTATTCTTAAGGTTGCCTCTAGGTCAGGCTTCATAGAATTCTCGATTCTCAGTTTGAGGGATATAAGATCCCTTCTAAGAAACTAGGCTATCAACACGTCATCCCATATAACATTGCCCATAAGAATCTCTTGGAAGAAAATAAATACATTCCAAGCCTACGCATATGCATATGACTGGCAATCGGTATATATATTTCCTACATGAGATAGTAATCTCGAGACTAGGGAAATTACAACAATTTCCTCTAGCCCCCTCCAGATACATGGATCCATCTCTAATGGAATTCGTATCATAATTTTGGTGAGATAAAAATCTTGAGACTAGGAAATTATAACAATTTCTTCTAGTCCCCTCCATATATGGGATCCATCTCTTAATGAACATAATATTCATTCTCTCTATGGTCTCATATCATCAATATATAAATGTACCAAAAAATTAATGTAATTAACATAATTATACATTTAGATTTATAAGAAAATCAAAAACATGTGATGCCCATAGCATAATTTGGTAGATTCTAATTGCTTATGTCTTTAATAGACATCAACTATATTATAACCATTTATATATGTAAAGAATGCAATATTTTGAATACACACACACACACACACACACACACACAGTACATAATAAAATTTATTTTAGCCACATATTGTAAATGACTACAGGATCTTCGTAATTGTTGCAGTGTCCTCTGTTTGTCTTTCTTTTATTATTTTTTTATTCCACTTAATGTCTTTTTGTTTTTGTATTTTCTATGTGTTCTTTGTTGCACCTATCAGTGCATACTAATACATGTGGGAGAGGGGAGTCACGTCCCTCCCATAGGTTTGCACCCCTTAGGAGTGTGACTGGTCGCAACCCAGGCTGTGATTAGCCGCACCTCTAAGGTGCGACTATGCCTTACCACTCCGTATATCCATTATTATTATAATATATATATTATAACATCAATAAAAAGTGTTATATTATATATTATATTATCTATAATATATAATTTATTATTATTTAAATATTATAATGTATATAATGTGGTAACATTTATAAATTGATCATAATCTTAAATATTATTAAATGTGATCAATACAATATTATAATATATAAAATTATAATGTATAAATTGATTATTAATTTCAAATGTTATTGATACATATATTTATATATATTTTTAAGGAAAATGATAACAATTGTTTAATGCTTTGTTTTGGTATAATTTACATTTGTAGGAGTTTTAGTCGAGGGTCATCGCAATCATCACTAATACACTCGTGAGCATAACTACTTATACATCAATAACTAAATATATATAGGTATGCATATACATGTGCACCCATATATTCATACTTTGTATATATGACTAATAGATAGAGAGAGAAAATAACATCATAATCCTACATATCTCATAACCATATAAATGAAACAAACATCAAAGAATATATAAAATAAGGAACTCAAATCCACCTAGAAACAAATCAAGGGATTGGACAAAATAATCAAAATCATAGGGTTTTCAAATATGTGAACTCTGAACCATCTTCAAACAACAACATCTGGTTTAAGGATTTTAAGGCATGCTCAAACCTATGTAACTAGGTGGATTTGATGCCTGGTACCTACACACACCTGTATCATCGAGAAACAAAAGAAACACATATACATATCTATATATAAATAATGGAAAACAAGTAAGGAGGAGTGCGACATCGTGTAGATCTCCCACAGGAGTGACTACGACTACCTCCCCTTATTCAAAAACCACGCAAAGTAGGATACATATAGATCATAACATGGGTTGGTAGGGTTAGACCAATAATCATAATCACGAATATATGCAAAAATTATGAATCATTACTTAGCAAGATAACTCTTATAATCAACCACAAGGGATAAACCAAATCATATATACATAAGCATAAAAGATAATGGTCCTGAGCATATTATTCGAGGGAAAGATCATAATCTGCAAGTCTGAAAATATATTATTATCTAAATCTAGTAAGGTAAAGGATAAACATAAATTCCATAAATGCTAGAATGTCATAATCATATCCAACTTCAATGTAACAAGTAGAACTACTAGAGAGGGTACTACAAGTACAAAGGTTAAGGGTTAGGTCATAACCCATCACATAAGTATGGTTAGTCTCATAGAGATAGTCACGGTCATTCATATAATCATCAAATGATAGTCATGTCAATCATAATCATTGATGCGTCATATTAATGGCATGTTTTATGATGATTTTTTGTGACCTGTTAGGTTATTTTTATATGGTTTTATGTAAACTTGGATGATGTTATATGTATGGTTTTTATATGTGTAAGTGCATGGTCAATACTTTAAACTACTTTATAGTTTAGCAGGATATGTGATCTAAGTTGGAACTTATGGTTAAAACTTATGAATAGAAATGATAGATGAATTAGTGGTTATTTAGTCAATGAGATAATGTCTTTTCTAATTTAATTGATGCAAATATATGTGTTTCAAATTTGGCATGTGTTACTAATTCCATGCAGGAAAAAGCCAATGGTGCATTCATTTGAGTAGCATGATGGGATTGACACGATCAACTCTATGGCTGAAACAATAAAGACATAATTGTGCATCACTCTTCTTTACAGCGATCAACTGGTTTTTCATTATCCCTGGGTGCAAATCTAGAAGCACGACTTTCTATATTCCTGGAAAGACTTATTCTCGAAAGTTCTTGATTATGTTGTGTAACATTATGAATCTTAATTGATCCTCATTGTTGGAAAGATCATAGTTTGAGGATTTAGTTTCTTAGTGTTTTCTTATAAATAATTTGTTTACTTAATTTTCAGAAGATTAGAAAAAGTTAGGAAAGTTACTGTAATTCTGTAAATAATAAATAGAATTTAGTTCTATTTTACTTCAAGTGTACCTTTCAATGAATGAATAGAATGTACTTTGCAAGTTCTATCTTTTTATCTTGATCATATCCTATTCACTCATCCAAGAGGGGCCACTTGGTGAGTGAATTCTATTGTTAGTTAGGATCTATTTCACGCTTTCCTAGATTTAGAGAGAACTTTGTTGTTCCTACAACCATTGGTAACATAACTAATAGTTTGTTCCTACAACAAAGGCAGATAGAGTAGTACCTATTTGTGATTACTATTTTTAGTATATTAAACATGTTTCTTTCTCCTAGTTTAGCATTTCAAGCTTTCAAGTATTTTAAATTCAATAGTCTAGATAAGTGGCAATTAAGATGTTTGGAGCATATACTTTGTAGACACTATTTCAAGTCTACGTCCCTAGTTGATACTATAAATGAGTTAATTAGTTTCTATTAAAGATGTCCAATCTTGAATGAATGAGTGTTGTGCTCTAATTTTCTAAGACATTTATTTGGCTAATCATTTTTTGGGCCATTGTCAAGGATGGTGTCAATCTAAACTTATCATAAGGGTCATTTTTCCCAAAGCTTTCTTAATATAGGTCCTAGTTCAATTTTTTTTTATGCATAGGAGAAGAGACTATCTTGGAAGATTTCTCCCTTAGAATGTCCCATTAGCTTTAGAATAAATCTTACCCCCTGAGTAGGAAAATCCCCAAGAAGTTGACCGTGAAGAGAATCAACCATTTGAGAATCCATTTGCTAAACTACATCAAGTAGTCACAGTACCACCACCTGCAAAATATATCTTTGACTTAAATGAACTCTTTGTTGAACAAGAATACCAGGATAACTCCTGGGTCATTTTTGTTTTCAGAGGACAACTTGCAGCACCAAATCCTCCCAGAATGGCATGTTCCTACCTTTCCCTTTCATATTGTTGACCAACATGACAATAAAAATCTCAAGAATATTCCCTCCTTAGTCCTACCGAAGTTTTATGGCTTGATTACTGAAGACCCTGAGACCTTTCTTTTTGAGTTTGACATCTTCTATAGAAACTATGACTATACAACAGATGCCCATAGGTTGAAGTTGTTTACATATACTTTGAAGGAGGTAGCACTAAGGTGGTTCATGGATCTAGGAGCCAATTTTGTAGGAGACTGGGATGGAATGAAGAATGCATTCTTGGAAATATATAAAGAGTATTGTTGGGGTAGTGATATGAAAGGTGAGGATATTTTCAAGATGACACAAAAGTATGAGGAAACACTTGAGGACTATGTTGCAAGATTCTTGTTTATCTCCAAAAAAATAATCAGCATATTTTGAATGAAGAATCCATGAAGCATCTCTTTTTGCGAGGTGTTAATCAGTCTCGTATGGAGGCTCTTGACTTGATGGCTATAGGAGGTATAACTCAAAGCACATGGAATGAAATTAAGAGGATATGTCTTAATTACTCTAGAGCTACAATGAAGAAAGGAAGAGGGCTCAGACAATCAAGTGGCAAAACTAATGGTGTTGGTGTCTCAAAGATGGAGATATCCAATCTCTTATCTTATTTCAAGAAATACATCATTAAAAATGTAGCCACCCAACTAAATACCATGCAAGCCAAGAAGAAGCATGAAGAAGTAGAGGCTATGTTAGTTTAATTATGTTCCCATTATAGGGAAAATAAAAGGAACTGCAAATGCAAAATAATTGCATGCTTGGAGGCTCAACTGATGCCAACTGATTCAAGGCTATTGATGAGAATGGAGAGATATTTTATGTTTCTCAATGGAGACCATGGGCCCAGAGACAAGGTATGCCTCCTGACCCTTTGCAAAATTCTAGTTTCAATGATAATCAATGGCAAAACAAAAATTCTCAAAATTTTGGTCCCCAAGGTAAAAACTAGAATAAAAATTGGTCTTATCAACCTCAACCACAATGGAGTAACCAACATTGGCAACATCAACCCCTCCTAATCTATGATAGCAACTCAATAAAAATTGGCAAAAAAATAACCAATGGCAGCCTTCGCCAGGTAATTGGCAATAGTCACCACAATGGGGTCGGAATCATTCTAGTCATCCTAATCAACAAGCCATTATGTCACCATCTCAGTAGAAAGCTATAATGCCTCCACCTCTTGTAGCCAATGCTAGGCCTCAAAAGAAAATCAGTTGCCTACTCAGCCTTCACCAAATCCTAATAACATATAGCCTAATCAACAAAAGACTTATTCCATTATGGTAAATGATATTCATCTAAGATCAAGAGCTACATTACCTACACCAAAGGTCTTGTTATAACTGAAGTTACCATTGAGAATGATAACCTTGAGAAAGAATCTTCTATTCCTACACAACATTCTATAGTAACTAAGGATTCTCCATTTCCTCAAAGGTTCACGTAGTCTGTACCCCCAAAATAAAGTCCAGTTGTAATTGATCTCATCAACCAACTGAAACAAATGACTATGCAAATTCATTTGTTAGATGCCCTCAAGGAAGTCCTAGTATATAATAAGGATATCAAAGAAGCTTGTAGTAAACAACTTGGTAGGAAGAAGAAAGACCCTAAGAATGTTCATGTTCTTGGACAACTCTCAAATGTTATGTTGAGCAATGTCATTATCCTCCAGTATTCTGATCCAAGTAGCCCTCTTTTTACCATTTATATTAATGGCACTCAGATCTAGAATGTTTTGATTGACTTAGGAGCATCCATTAATGTAATGACAAGGGAAGTAATGTTAAGGCTTAACATCATTGGCTTAAGAGAGACTCCTAAAATCCTTCAGTTAGCTAATAATTCTACTGTAAGTCCTGATGGCATGGTAGAGGATATAATTGAAACACTTGATTCATAAGACTATCCCTCAGACTTTGTGATCTTATCTCCCAAAGCTACTCTAGGTGGTTATCCTTTAATCCTAGGAAGACCTTGGTTGGCCATCACATATGCTTGCATAGCATGATTCTCTTGAAAGATGACTATATCTGATGGAGTTAGCACTAAAAAGTTGACTCTATATTCTCCTGCTAAACCTTAGATTGAACTTGATCAAGTTGTTTGGCCTGACCTTGGTGACATTGAGTTAGAAGTAAATTCAGTACATTAGTTAATGGTCATAGAGAGGAATCCATTTATGATATCCCAAGAAGAAGATGACATACTTCTTTCCATTCTTACCAATAAATATGGTGTTAAACCATTTTCCTATATTGTTCCTAATTATTTTTTACAAACTATAATGCCTCTGCAAAGTTCACCTCACCTTCCTGTAGCAACTGATTACCTTCATACATTTCTATCGCATGAGATTAAGTCACCTTCATTTGCAGAAGTCATCATGTTGGATAAATGACGTAGACCAAGGCAGGGAGGATCCAATTAAGGACAATCCAACCTTGTAGCTTTAGAATTACATAGTGAAAAACACAACACAACAAGATGTTTCAACTCAATTTTCATTAACATGTCTGGCTATAAGGCCTTTTGGGTTAGGGCCAATTACAACAGAAACAAGTTCTTCGAGATCCAAATAGATCTAATACAATCTTAGCTAGTTCAGCTCTGAAACAATTAGTAACCGATGGAAACCCTAAGGCAGATCTAAACTTGAGCTTGCAAGCCTCCAAGAAATCTCCATGTCTCCAAATGTGCAAACCACTAGCTCTGCAATTACAAACTATTAGATAACAATCTGATCTACAAGATCATGCAAGATCTTTTCCAGAACTTCACCAACTCCATCTTTCAGAACCTCTGATCTGATTCACTAAGTCCTCCAAGTCATCTCTCCCTAAACATCTACCCAAACACCCCTTTAAATACTAATCATCAACCACAAGTCGGCTGGATGAAATCCTTAACTCCCCCAACAATTATGAAATGCAATACAAGTTAGCTTCAAAATATCCTTACAAACATTTAATTCAACATGTCAGCCTGTAACAATAGTTACCAACAATAGATGCACCAAGTTGGCCCAACAAATCACACAGAAATCTAGTCGGTAAACCAGAACTACCAAGCAATAGTGAAATAACCAAGCATGCCAAGCATCACCGAGAACCAGTTATGACCGAGCATCATAGGCATTGTTGAGTAACTCTTTCACCGAGTGCTGGAGATTACCGAGTTTCTTTCGTGATTGAACTTCCTTCAATGACCGAGACCGTCAGTCAAGGCTGCAACCAAGTAACATCGACCAAACACACACCTCCCATACAGATTCACTGAGTACCCTAGAATGCCCCTGCATCAGACACCCTAGGTTCAAAAAGATGTTCATATGTTTAAAGAACATCTTCCAGGATTCAGCACATAAACCCTGAACTGGTTCTTCACATACAAGTCCTCCACCTTTTCAGTTTGCATGCTCTTCCACTTCAGCTTTCTATGTCTCTACAAGTCTTTCCTTGACAACACATAGGTATGTCCTTCACACTAATCAACCATACCTTCTGGATCCACCAACTCAAATTGGCTACCAATACTCAGGCTTCTCCTACTGAGCATTGTATCCAGCAAAGGCATTAGGGAAAACTTCATGTCATCCTTCTCAACAGTAAACACATTTTTGACATAATCATACATAGCTCTGCAATCATATTGCCAAGGTCTACCAAGAAATATATCACAACTATTCGTCTTCACAATTAAGGACAATCCAGCATTGCAGCTTTAGAATTACTCAGCAAAAAACATAACACAACAAGATGTTTCAACTCAATTCTCATTAACATGCCCAGTTGTAAGGCCTTCCAAGTTAGGGCCAATTACAATAGAAACAAGTTCTTCCAGATCCACATAGATCCAATATAATCATAGCTAGTTTAGCTCTAAAACAATTAGCAACTGATGGAAACCCTAAGGCAAATCTAAACTTGAGCTCGCAAGCCTCTAAGAAATCTCCTTGTCTCCAAGTGTGCAAACCACTAAGTTTGCAATTACAAACTATCAGATAACAATCTGATCTAAAAGATCATGCAAGATCTTTTCCACAACTTCACCAACTCCAGCTTTCAAAACCTCTGATCTGATTTGCTAATTCCTCCAATTCATATCTCCCTAAACATCTACCCAAACACCCCTTTAAATACTAATCATCAACCACAAGTCGGCTAGATGAAACCCTTAACTCCCCCAACAATTATTAAATGCAATACAAGTCAGCTTCAAAATAGCCTTACAAACATTTAATTCAACATGTTAGCCTATAACAATAGCTACCAACAATAAATGCACCAAGTTGGCCCAACAAATCACGTAGAACTCCAGTCAGTAAACCAGAACTACTGAGCAACAGTGAAATAACCGAGCATGCCAAGCATCACCAAGCACTAGTGTTGATCGAGCACCACAGGCATCGCCAAGTAACACTTTCACAGAGCGCCAGAGATAATCGAGTTTTTTGAATGACCAAGCTTCCTTCAATGACCTAGACCATCAGTTAAGGCTACAACCGAGTAACACCGGCCAAACACACACCTCCCATATAGATTCATCAAGTACCCTAGAATGCCCCTGCATCAATAAAGTAGTCAAGGAAGAAATTACCCCAGGCAAGGAGTTTAATGTTAACAAGAACCTTACTCCTAAACACTCAACAAGAATTCTCAAGCTCCTACAAGATAGCCAACAAGCTTTTTCTTTAGGTTATAAAGATATGAAAGGATTGGATCTAAGGCTTTGTACCCACTAAATTTACATAAGTCTTGATTTTAAACTAGATAGACAACCTAAAAGAAGAATCAACCCAACACTAAGAGATATAGTCAAAACCAAATTACATAAATTACTTGATGTTAGTTTTATCTATCCCATTTCTGATAGTCACTAGCTCTCACCTTTGGTCATAGTTCCTAAGAATGGAGAAAAATGGAGGATGTGTGTGGATTATAGGGAGATGAATACAACAACAAAGAAGGACCACATTTTTATTACCTTTTATTGATCAAGTCCTTGATAACCTGATTGGAAAAAAGTACTTTTCATTCCTGGATGGGTTTAGCGGATATAACCAAATAGAGATAGAACCTGAGGACCAAGACAAGACAACATTTACATGCCCATGGGGAACTTTTTCCTATTATGTCTTATCTTTTGGATTGTGTAATGCACTTTCTACATTCCAAAGAGCAGTTATCAGTATATTTTTTGACATATCTGCTGATTGTATTGAAATCTACATGGATGACTTTATTGCATATGGATCCACATTTGAGGAGGCTCATGCCAACTTAGACAAAGTCCTTAAAAGATGCCAGGAACACAATATCTCTCTTAACAGTGAGAAGTTCTATATGATGATGGAAGGAGATGTTTTAGGGCACTACCTTTCATCATTTGGAATTGAGGTTGATCCAACCAAAATAGAAGTCATTAACACACTTTGAACACCAACAAAGAAGAAGGATGTTCAAATTTTTCTAGGCCATGTTGGTTACTATAGGAGATTCATCAATGATTTTAGTCAAATTGCAGCTCCATTATACAATTTATTAAAGAAAAAATCAAACTTTGAATGGATTGAGGACTGTCAATAATCATTCCAATAGTTGAAGGATGTCTTGACTAAAACACCTATCTTGAGAGGACCAAATTGGAATTTTCCATTTCATATCCATACAAATGCCTCAGACTATGCCATAGGAGTAGTGCTTGGGTAGAACGAAGGAATAGTTGAGCATGCCATATATTGCATAAGCAAGAATCTACATGGTGCTGAATTAAATTACACTATCAATAAGAAGGAATTATTAGCAGTTATATATGCACTCAATAAATTCAGACACTACATTACTATTTATGAAGTATTTGTGCATACAGATCACTCAAGAATCAAATACCTAATGAAAAAACTTTCTATCTCAGGCAAGTTAGCTAGATGGTTTCTCCTTATGCATGAATTTGATATTAAAGTCATTGATAAACTGGGGAAAGCTAATGTGGTAGCTGATGTTTTATCCAGATTGCATGCTCCTGATGATCCTACAACTATAGATGACAATGTTCCTAATGAACATTTGTTCTTTATTATCACTCATAATCCATGGTATGAAGATATAGCAAACTACCTTGCTATAGGAAGTACTCCTCCACACTTTTCTCCTAAGGAGCACAAAATCTTAGTTGAGAAAAGTTTTAGCTTTTCATGGATTGTATGATTTATGTTCTACACAAGTCTGGATCAAGTAACAAGAAGATGTGTTCACGAAGATGAGATAGATGACATCCTTCATGCATGTCATGATGATCCATGTGGAGGGTACTTTACAGCAAAGCGTACAACATTCAAAAATTTCACCACTGGTTATTACTAGCCTACCCTACACAAAGATGTTTCTAAATATACAAGACATTGTGATAGATGTCAAAGAATGGGATGCCCAACTAAATCAGATGAAATTCCCCTATGGCCATAGGTAGTGGTAACACCATTTGATAAGTAGAGTATTGATTTTGTGGGTCCTATAGAACCTTCCTCTCATGGTAAGTCCTATATCTTAGTCTGTACTGATTATGCAATGAAATAGGTAGAGGCCAAAGAAATGAAGGATGCTAGGGATAATAAAGTGGCTGAATTTCTATATGAATCCATATTCACTAGATTTGGTGTACCTAGAGAACTAGTCACTGACCAAGGTTCTCAGTTCACCTCAAATCTCATAACTGCCTTGATGAATTAATACACAATCTGACATGGGAAATCTTTTCCATATCATCCACAAGCTAATGGTTAATCTGAAATCACAAATGGATAAATATAAGCCATTTTGACCAAAATAGTTGTTCTACATGAAAATGATTAGGCCAGTCGACTTCCTAAAGCCATTTGGGCCTTTAGGACTGCATGGAAAACTATAACTAGTTTCACACCATTTGAGTGAATTTATGGAACATCTACTGCCATGCCCATTGAGTTTCACCACAAGGCCCTTAAGACAACACTTGACCTGGATATAGATCTTGCCAGGGCTCAACAAGAACAACTTCTCCAACTTAATAGCTTGGATGAAATTAGGAAATCTGCCTTGCATAACACAGAGATTATTCAGTAGCAGCGGAAGAAATGGCATGACAAGTTTATTTAGGATAAAAAAATTATGTTGGTGATTGGGCTTTGTTATATGATTCCTGTTATCAGCACACTCTAGGCAAGTTTCAAACACATTGGTTAGGTTCATATGAAATTTTATTTTTTTTACTAATGGAGTCGTGCAGCTATCAACTATTGATCAAGTCCAATTCAAACTTCTAGTCAATGGTCACTGACTCAAGCTCTACCATAAGCCATAGAATAGAGATGAGTTCCTATAGTAGTTCACCCTCAACAATAAATCCAACGGTCCTGCACTAGAAGAATCTAGGTCTCTTGCCCATATTGTCGCTACTCTTCGATTTCTATCAAATATTCCATAATAACATTTGACATTTTGTGAAAGAATTTCTCCATAATAAATGTTCATCTCATCTTCTATCTCTATCACCCTCATAATTCATCATATCATTCTAGCAGTGGATGTTCACACAACAACAATTCTCCTTTAGCAACTGCAAGTTAGTAACATATGGTATTGTACATATTATTTAATTCATTTGTTTGCAGATGAATTTATTTGTTTCTTTACTACTCTTGCATATGTGGCCTAGTGGGACCCATGCCTAAACTTAGCTTGGGGGAATATTTAACCACGTGTATATTCAAACTTTTTCTTGTCTTTTCAAAATCTTTATGCAATTTTTATGTGACCTGTCATTAATTTCATTTTATCCTATTAATGATTAAAGCAAGGCTGATTAAGGTGCCATGTCATAATTAAGTCATTAAGTACCTTCACGATGTGCTAAAGCTGGTAGACTTTGACATGTGTGAAGGTAATTACAAAATGTTATGGTAACCTTTTTCTCTTATGAGAAATACATTCGCTGAACTGGCCATATTTTGAGAAGTGAGTTCTTCATTTCTTGAAGTTTGAATTATTGGTTTCTGTGAGTGCAATTATCTACAAATTTTAGCTCTTCATTTGGAATTTTGAGGTTATTTTTTCCTACAATGTGATAGCATGGGTGATGATTTAGTAAGGCATGAGCCTTCTGACCATACAGTGTTGTCAAATGATCTTCCTAGTTGATAATTATTGGAGTAGAAAGGCTAGCTGGATTATTGTTTAAAGTTGGATGCCTTTCATGATGAGGTAGCCTTTCAATTTTTGAATACTTTAAGAGATGGAGTCACAGTAGTTAAAGCTCTCCGTGTTGAGTGCAATGAAGAAATTATTGCTGAAATATCTAGTTTGTCGCAAGAAGGAGAAAATTACAAGGACTTAGACCCTTGTTCAGCTAGGGCATAGTTTACATTGCACGGTGACCCCATGTTGATTGTTGACAAGAAGAAAGGAACATCAAGGCTCTCTTTACAAAATGAGTATATGTAGCTAGCATTGTACACAATGAAGTACTTCACCTATGAGGGTGGATATACTTGGATGCATGGGCTACATTTCAAAATTCTCAGCAACCTACGTCATGCAAACAGACCAGTAAATCTTCCCAATTTTCTATTCAATATTTTAAAAAAGTAAGCTACAAATGTACAAATGGGTAAGCCTCAATTTGTATCTCATCATTATTTAATAAAATTATTGGTAGAAAGGGAATTAAACAAACATGCATTAGGAACGTGGAAATAATTTTAAGATATTGATGAGATAATGCCTAGAATGGTCGGCCTTAGAGGTCAAGGGTTGGGTAGATGGGAGAAAATTGCCCAGGGCATTGTTAAAATTGTTGAAAGGTTGGAAACCACTCCTAAAGCTTCCACCTCTAGCCCTAGGCCTACCAAAAAGAACATTGTTGAACCCACTTCCACTACTTCCTAGAAAGATAAAGAAAAAGAATTTTTTGCTTCACAAAACCCCAGTCCTCCATAAAAACTAGGTCTGCTAGAAGATGAGGAAAAGGAGAAGCCCTTGAAAATGAGGATTTAACCTCAGAATCACAACCTAATACAGAGGAAAGTAATGCAAGGACTATTGAAACTCCTTTGCCAAAAAATAAGAGAGCACCAAAATAACCTCCTACAACTTATGTTGAAGGAGCATCTTCTAGTAAAAGGAGGTGGAAAAACCCTAAGCACTCGTCTAGAACTTCTGTTCGATGAAGTGTTCAGTTTGCTCCTAATTTGCCTCTAGCCAAAACATCTAAACCTCTTGTAGTTAATTTGAGTTCCTCATAGTCTTTTGAAACTCCTTTAGTAGAGAATATGGAAAATACAAGTGATGACTGGATAAACAATGAGAATGCTCCCTCTCCAAGAGTGCATTATATCATTGTGTTCCCAAATGAACCACCTATGCAAAATGAAGAAAATAACCCTAATATTATTATTATTGATAATGATAAAGAAAGTTCAGAATCAAGAAAAGATTATGAAACATATGACTCCATGGATGTTGATGATAACTCCTATGGAGGAGACATTCCATTTGATCAAAATGTTCCTACAACATTAGAGGAATTTTCCTTTGAATATTTTCCTGAAATTAATATAGATACTATCAATTTTGTTTTTGAGAAGCTAAGACATGATGGGTTAGATACCCTTGCCCAAGTGGTCGATCAATGTACAAAAAAGAATCCTGAGTGGGCCATTATTTTATGGGTATATAAAAATAAGGAAAAAGGGATTTGTAATCTAGCCCCAGGATGGACTGATGTTAATGATCAAGGACCAATGCCACCTCTAGACTTATCTAATACCTTAACGGTTGGGTTGAGTTTATATCAACAAATGTTACTAGAAAAAGTACAGTGGTAGTTAGAGTAGAAGAGGTTGAAACATATTATTGATAAGCAAGCTCATGAAATTGAACAAAAATTGGATAATATTGTGGTACTAGAAGAAAAAGTTACATAGATTACCAGACTTGTTCTAGAACTGATGAAGCACAGGTCACCTTCTTAGGTGTATGCATTGTTCCTCAAACAACAATTTTTGAATGATCAATTGACCAAAGTAGTTCAAGGACTTATTCCTTCGGTTTCTACACCACATGAGTTTTATGATGCATTTCATTCTTCCCCAATGCACATTAAGAATTTTTTTATGTGAATTTTATCTACACAACCTTGCAATCCCTGATAATAGAGATTGGAATTCTCTCATGTATGTGGGAGATATCCAACTTTGAGCCTTCATGTCTTGGGTACAGAAAAAAATTAGTCAAGAACACCAAGCTCAACCTTATAGGGGTGATGAAATGGAAATGCCACTATATATTAGACTTGAAACTAAGGAGGCCAATAGGACATTTTATGACTAGGTAAAAGTTACATTGATAGATAGTGGTAAGTAGAAGATTTATCCCTTAAGAGAAAGGGCTTTCAAAGGTTATGGAGAATTCACTACCACTGAGATCCCTATAGCCATTGCAGCCAATACTCATAGATGGGTTAGGATGCCTACAGAGTTAAGGGATAAGGAGCCCCATTCCCCACAAAATTTGACCTTGGCAAGTCGAAGAACTCCATGGTATATAATGTTTAGTAAAACTAAAACCAGCTATTGGTTTCCCTTGAAATTTCAGCCACCTATTATGATGCATCCTCTGTTAGGAATGAATGAAGATGCAGATGAGCATGATATGGAAGAAGAGGTGAATAGGTGGAACAAGTTGGAAGTAGACAATGGATACCTAAACTACAAGGAGGGAGCATTCAGCCAGTGGATTGCAGAGGACCTGTGCATGAAGGCCAGGATAAAAAATTTTATGCTTGCAGGAGGAACATCAAGACCTTAAGAAAGGGGGAATGATGAGCCATATTACTGGCATATTTTATGATGATTTTCTATGACTTTTTGGGGTGTTTTTATATGGTTTTATGAAATTAGATGATGTTATATGTATGGTTTTGTTATATGTATGGTTTTTATATGTGAGAGTGCATGGTTGTTACTTTAAACTACTTTATAGTTTAACAGGATATGTGATCTAAGTTGGAACTTATGTTTAAAACTTATGAATAGAATATGACAAATGAATTAGTGTGTGTGTGTGTGTGTGTGTTATTTAATGTTCATCTCTCCTAAGTTTTTTTGGGTTAGGATTCCTATAGCCGCATATCATGCAAGCATTAGTCAATGAGATAGTGTCTTTTCTGATTTAAATGCTGCAAAAATATGTGTTTCAAATTTGGCATGTGTTACTAACTCCATGCAGGAACAAGTCAATGGTGCATTCATTTGAGCAGCGTGGTGGGATTGACAAGATCAACTCTGTGGCTGATGTATGCACCCTAAAATGGTCGCCTAGACTTTGGGCCCCATTCTTGCAATTTATCAAATCCCTGAATCAATATTTTCAAAAATCAACATTTTATCAATAATATCAATTTCCTTGATCAAATCCTATTTTATCATTTTTGATTATTTGCCTTGGGCTAACCATTTTATCCTAAAGTCTTTATTGATTAAAAGGAATATTTCCTCCCCTTTTAATAAATAAAAAGCCCCCACTTTTCCTCTTATCCTAAGTTGCACAAATAAAGTACTATTCATATTTTATAAAAAGAAGAAAAATAACTTTTTGTCTCATATGGACACAAAAGTCAACTCTTATTTTCCCATTGGAGGATATTTGTGCACATGGATTGCTCCTCTTTGATGCTCCACCGTTGATTAAATCTTTTGCCTCTTAATCTTCATGGTCCATTCCTTTTTATTTCCTATAAAAGGAGAGCTCTCTTGTTCATTTTAGATATAGAGATTCATTCATGTTTTATGCTAATGTTATGCTGCAAGTTTTTTAGGTTATTTGGAGCTCTTTGAAGACATTCTTGCATTCAAGCTTTGAAGACATTGTTGTTGCATCTCATTTAGTTTTCCTTCATAGTTGCATAATCATGGCATTCTTAGTATAGATTTCCTTTAGGCAATAGATTACTCTTACATAGCTTAAATAGGAAGGATTTGTAACACTTGTTGTTTCCTTTCATAGATTAGATTTCCTTTCAAGCATTGCATTGTTATCATTTAGCTTAACTTGCATCTTCATTCTTAGTTTACTTACATTGCATTTCATATTGATTTCATTGGAGATATTGGCATTCTTGCCCTTGTCTTCATTTGAATCTCTCATTGTGTGATTGACTAGCAAGGTGATTAGCTTCATAGCTCTAGCTGAGCAATTTTACAATCTTGCAACTCCATACATAGAGAGCTATGGATCGATTTTTGAGACCTCATTCTTGAGTGTTCTTGATTGTAAGGATTCATAAAAGTGCAATTTATCAAATCCCTCCTAAAATCAGCATGTTATCAATAATATCAATTTCTTTGATCAAATCCTATTTTATCATTTTCACTGTGACTTCAAATGTATGCACCCTAAAATGGTCACCTAGACTTTGGGCCCCCATTCAACAATTTATCAAATCCCTGAATCAATATTTTCAAAAATTAACATTTTATCAATTATATCAATTTCTTTGATCAAGTCCTATTTTATCATTTTCGATTATTCCTTGGGCTAACCATTTTATCCTAAGTCTTTATTTAATTAAAAAGAATATTTCCTCCCCTTTTAATAAATAAAAAGCCCCCACTTTTCATCTTATCCTAAGTTGCACAAATAAAGCATTATTCTTATTTTATAAAAAAAGGAGAAAAAGTAATTTTTGTCTTATATGGACACAAAAGTCAACTCTTATTTTCTCATTGGAGGATATTTGTGCACATGGATTGCTCCTCTTTGATGTTCCACCATTGATTAAGTCTTTTGCCTCTTAATCTCCATGGTCCATTCCTTTTTATTTCCTATAAAAGGAAAGCTCTCTTCATCATTTTCATATATAGATATCCATTCATGTTTTATGCTAATGTTATGCTACAGGTTTTCTAGGTCATTTGGAGCTCTTTGAAGACATTCTTGCATCCAAGCTTTGAAGACATTGTTGTTACATTGCATTTAGTTTGCTTTCATAGTTGCATAATCATGGAATTCTTAGCATAGATTTCTTTTATGCAATATATTAGTCTCACATAGCTTAATTAGGAGGGATTGTAAGACTTGTATCTTTCCTTTCATAGTCTAGTGTGCACTTTCCTTTCATAGATTAGATTTCCTTTCAAGCATTACATTGTTATCATTTAGCTTAGCTTGCATTGCATTGCATTTCATATTAATTTCATTGGAGATATTGGCACTATTGCCCTTGTCTTCACTTGAATCTCTCATTGTGTGGTTGACTAACAAGGTCATTAGCTTTATAGCTCTAGCTGAGAGCAATTTTACAATCTTGCAACTCCATACATAGAGAGCTATGGATCAATTTTTGAGACCTCATTCTTGAGTGTTCTTGATTGTAAGGATTCATAGAAGTGCACTACTTTTGTGTGTTCATTTCTTTCATGCTTGATTCCTTCTCTTCTAGAACCATGAATTTCAAATATCTTGTTATGGAACCTCTCTTGAAAATGGATGATCTCGAACTCATTGCTAAATTCGAAGAGTATATTTCTTCCTCCAATAGTCTTTCTAAATATCTCATGGGTGATATACTTAAGGAAAAAATAAAAGAAAAGATGATTGAATTAGATGCCTTTGCTAGGATCATAAACATGATTATGTCACGATCTCCTTCTTCCAAACATTCTTCATCTTCTAAGTCTTCTCATTCTTCTTCACATTCCAAGTCTTATCATGACTCTTCTAGACATTATTTGCATTCCTCATTATCTGAGTCTTCCTCCTCCACAAGATCTTCATTTTCCTCTTCTTCGCAATCTCGTTCCTCTTCTACTTCTCCCAAGAGTCTGACTCCTCAATACGAGCAATATGGTAGTCCTTGTGATACCTCTTCTACGAAGAGTGACATACCCATTTTTTATGACACCTCTATTCCTAAGAGTCCTCCTCATCGTGTGCTTGTGCTTGCTAAAGGGGCATCTTATTGGGTAGATTGTGATGGTGATCCGTATGATTTTAATTTTGAAAAAGACTTTGATGATTTATGTGAACAAGACCTTGATTATGATCCATCTACTACTACTGAGGACTATAAATTATTGGCATTAAGTATGTTTGTCATTAGTGACAGCACTTATTCAGACTCTGTGTGCTTACCGAGCTCATCTAGCAGAACAGTGTTTACCGAGCAATCGGAGTAGAACAATGCTTACTGAGCAGACCGAGCTTCACAGTGCTTACCGAGTTATCATTACTGAGTGATGAGATAAGAAGTGTTTACCGAGTGCCAGCACGGTAAATAGGGAATTTAGTTTCTACCAAGTGACACTATATCTACCAAGTCTCTAGTGTATACCGAGTTTGAAACTATGACCGAGTGGTTAGTATGGACTGAGTCTCCACTCCTCTCAAGAGCATGATGATGCCGAGTATTGCAATGGATGCAAAGTATCAGAAAGTCACTGAGTTAGTTTGGAGGAACTTTGTAACTATATTTGAGCTGACTCAGTAATACTTGTGGACTTGTATTTTAGCAGCTGACTTTGTAATTATTTTGGATTGATATATAAGCAATGTTTTCTATCATATCCAAGGTGTGAATAAGTGAGAAGTGTGAAAAAGAGAAAAAGGCAGGGATAAGCGAATTACAAAGGGCTACAGTAGTATAAGGAGTAGCAGAGACATATCTATCATAGAAGGTGATTAGTACATCAAAGAATCTCAATCAGCAAGTACAGTTGCAAGTAAGAGATCTACTGTTTCATCCTAACAAGTGAATCAACTTGAAATCCTTTAACAGGGTAGACTTAACAGTCTTTTGTAAAATCTCTTAACCGAGTGCATACTTCATTGTATGTTTATAAATCCTCTAACAAGGTGGACCTAGCAGTCCTAATTGCTCTTAACAGGGAAGATCATCAGAAGTGATCATTGTAAGCCTTAACTGGCCAACTTTATACTGCAGTATTGAAGTTTTGTGGGTATCATCCCCACCCCAATTTTACTTTCTATTTGGAAGGTTTTTGGGTAACCAAATCTGTGTGTTCAAAGTGTTATGAATGTTTTATTCTTTCTGTTACTCATGCATGTAGTTAGCTTATTGATCTAAATGTTATTTGGAATATGGTTAAGATCTAAAATTGATATAAGAGTTTTGAAGTTACTGATTCACCCCTCCCCTCTCAGTAACTTGGCTAGTCTTGAATATTTCCAACAAAAATGCACCGTGCCAATTTGAAATGTCAATAATATAAGAATTCTTCCTCTAAGAACTCTCATGCTAAAAATAAAGATGAAACTCCCAAGAAAGATCATGTTAATGATGAACCTTTGTCTTGTGATGGTTCCCTTCCATCCCCTACTTCCTTCAATACCCATACACTTCCTAAAGCTTCTAAGTCTTCCAAATCTGTCACAAATCCTTCATCCAATAAAGATCCTAATACTTTTCATACGGTTCCCTATAGTTATTCTCAAGGGCTACCTCTTAAAGAAACTCAAGCTAATCTTCACTTGGCTACAAATAATTTCAATAATGCTAAACCTAAAGAGCCTAATCCTTTATGCGCTATAATGCCTACTTCAGCTAGTCCTTCACCATCTATTCCAAAATCTTTCATGCAATTCCAACATGCTTCCTTGTCCTTAGAAGTGGCTCCATGTCAAGAGGACTCTAAAAAATGATAAAGAAAAGAATATAAAAAAAGATCAAGATCAAGATCCCTCCACGTCATCCAATCCTTTTCATGATGTCTCTGATCCACTTCATGGTTCTTTTAATCCTCTACACTCTTCTGCATTCATTCCACCATCTCCTAAGCAAGATCAAGTTACTACTCACACCATTGGCCTTATTGAAAATCAAGATGACCTTACTCCCATTGAGGTTATTGAAAATAGTGATGTTACTTCCAACGTTAATCCTATTGAAAATTAAGAAAAAAATTATGCGCTTATGCTATTCAAAGATCCTTGTCAAGATCAAAGTCCTCCATCTTCTTATTCTACCATTCCATGTTCACTTCCACTTTCTACTCTTCCTAAATCTTTGCAAGCTTTGGACAATCCTATCGAAGAAGTTTCTCCTATTCAAGATGTTCATGATCCTATTGAAAATCCTAATGCTTGCTCTAAAGATGCTGATGTCCTTGGTTGTCATATAGATGCTAATGAATTGGTTGATTATCCTTTTTCATCTTCCACATCCATCCTTGGACTTCCTCCACCAATACCGAAGGCTTCACGTCTTCCTTCCATCTTGGGCCCCGATGTCCCTTCACTTTCCCCTCCTAACTCTCCTAATTCATCATCCATCTTGGGTCTTGACATCCCTCCATCTCATATCTTTCCTCAAGATCAACATAGATGCATACCCTTGAATACCTTTCATCTACCCACCTATCTAAACCAGTCATATCATCCTTCTTCTTCCACAAGTCCCAAACCTTTTAGAAGTAACTTGAATGTTCAAAACAAGAAAAAGAAAAAATACAAGAATCTATCAAAAAAAGAAGATCATCATGTCTCCTCTAATCGACATGGATACATAAAGTCAAAAGAAATATCTAAGAAGAAAACTACAAGACAAGTATGGGTTCCAAAATCCATAATTGAAGATATCCTCTCTAGATCATCAAAAAGAAATGAAAAGCCTATGGCTATATGGATTCCCAAGTCTCTCTTGAAAGAGTCTAATATTGAACAAAAAGTGAAGTTGACATTCAAGCTTCCAAAGGCTTCCACCTCATCTTTTTCCAAAAATATTCTTCCATTCCATGCACTTGAACCACAACCTTTGCTATCCATTCGACATATTCCTTCTCGTATTCCTTCATTCACATTTGCTCCACTGTCTCGCCACCCTTCAAGGTGTGTGTTGACGTTGATCTTGCCTTCCTTTCTGTCTACCCTTTCACAATCCTTCCATTCATTATCTTTCTACCTTCTATCATTTTTCCTCATTTTCCTATTTCTCTTATCTTCCAACCTCACTCCCTTTACATAAAACCTTATCCTCCATTTTTCTCTTCCATCTTCCTTTCCCTATCAACATCTTTGAGCATATCATTTTGAATCCTTCGCATATCATGGTTTATCCTTTCAAGGAGCATTATCTAAAAAGCTTGCCTTCTTTCAAAAAAAAAAAAAAAAAATTTAAAAAATTAAAAAATGAAAAAATGAAAAAAAGAAAAAAAAAATGAAATGAAAAAAAAGTTGAAAATGTGCCTTGGTGGAAACTTGGAAACAAGCGCCTTGGTATCAAAAGTAAAGAGAAATAAATTCATCCTATGGTGAAAACCACTCTCTTGTGGCACCTTGGATAAGGACCATGATGACAACCTGGCAACCAGACATCATGCGTAGTTCTTCTACATGTTTCATCCATTCTATCTTCTCTCTTTGATCTTGGCAATATTGACTTATACATGAACATTTGGCTATCTTGTGAGCTATCTTACGATGATCTTGCTTTCATTCCATTCATGTTTAGCCTTCATATTTATTTCCCTACATTCATTCTAGCCTTTCGCTATCCTTTTCCCCTTTGGTCTTGATCTAATAAAAAAAAGTAAAAAATGATGCTATGAAGTCTCTTGACATGTCTACTCCTTTGGAATGCATCCTTTCCTTCTTTTGCATTATGCTTTTGTGACTTATCCTATGCTGGCCTTTCATTACTTATCCAAATGTGCTTTTCATGATAACTTTTCCCTTGCTTGGGTACTCTTGAGGAGTTTTCCATTGAGGATTTCTTCCCTACATCTTCCTTCATTCTCTTGTCTTCCATCTCTTCCACTAGCTTGCTAATCCCTCTTGTCCTCCACCTTATTAGAAATTGGGACTACACGATGTGATCTTGCTTGGGAGTTTGATGCCTATTTAGTCTGGGGGTATTCTTTGTACATATTTTTATTGATCCTGAAAAAATTTCAAAAAAATTCATATATGATGCTGAAAAAATTTTAAAAAGCATATAAAGTCCTGAAAAAATATTTTAAAAAATTTAAAAAAATAGAAAAAGTGCCCTGGTGAACACCTAGAAACAAATGCCTTGGTAGCAAAAAAAAAAATAAAAAATCTCCAAGTGGTGAAAACCTGGAAACAAGTGCTACTTGAGGCTTTTGCACCCTTGTCTTTTAGCATGCGTCCTCGACACTTAGCCATTCTCCATCATGCCTTAACCTTGTTGCCTTGGTTTGGAATTGGTCTTTGTCTTTGTCTAGGGAGCATACCTATTAGCATAGGTCCTTTGGGTGTGTTTGTCTCTTGGGGCATTTCACAAGCAAGTGTTTTTCAACACCACCCCAAATAGTGTTTTTCAACACTACCCTAGCGTCGCGTGTTTCTCAACACTTATCAAATGTCTTACCCACCAGTCTAGGTATGATTTGATATCGCTCATTAGCAAATTTGATACTCAAAGTTTGACTCTATGACCAACACACACGCACTTAAACAATCAACTCAATTGAGATACGTTGACTTTATTTCTCTTTGTGTGTTGTCTATGAAGATTTTTTTGATGAGTGGTCTCTCCCTGAGAAGTTTTCGATGATGCATAGCTAGAAGACTCAGGGTATGAGAACACATTTTATTTCTTTATCTACTTGTGGGTATATTTCATTGACCCTAACTATCATGAGCATTTATGCTGGTCTTACTTGACACTAGGATTGACAAGGTATTATCCTTGACTGTTTCGAGAGTGCATGCTTATAGCCATCTTGACCTTCTTATGTCCTGATGCAATTATAATCTTGCTATAGTAAACTTAGGTAATCTCACTGCACTAGTCATCTTGATCTACATGTCTTTGGTGCCTAGGTAAGATTCCCACATTCCTATTGGATATAGCTCATATTCATATACCCATAGTTATACTAGTGTGTATTGTATGATCTTATAACGCTACCAATAACGTTCGATGATGATAATTAGATGTCTATAAGTCCAAAAATGTACACACAAAAGTAGTGCACTTCTATGAATCCTTACAATCAAGAACACTCAAGAATGAGGTGTCAAAAATTGATTCATAGCTCTCTATGTATGGAGTTGCAAGATTGTAAAATTGCTCTCAGCTAGAGCTATGAAGCTAATGACCTTGCTAGTCAACCACACAGTGAAAGATTCAAATGAAGACAAGGGCAAGAATGCCAATATCACCAATGAAATCAATATGAAATGCAATGCAAGTAAACTAAAAATGAAGATGCAAGCTAAGCTAAATGATAACAATGCAATGCTTGAAAGGAAATCTAATCTATGAAAGGAAAGAACAAGTGTTACAAATCTTTCCTATTTAAGCTATGTGAGACTAATCTATTGCATAGAGGAAATCTATACTAAAAATGCCATGATTATGCAACTATGAAGGCAAAATAAATGAGATGCAACAACAATGTCTTCAAATCTTGAATGCAAGAATTTCTTCAAAGAGCTTCAAATAACTTAAAAAACTTGCAGCATAACATTAGCATAAAACATGAATGAATCTCTATATCTAAATGAAGAAGAGAGCTCTCCTTTTATAGGAAATAAAAAGGAATGGACCATGGAGATTAAGAGGCAAAAGACTTAATCAATGCAGCATCAAAGAGGAGCAATTTATGTGCACAAATATCTTCCAATGGGAAAATAGAGAGTTGACTTTTGTGTCCATATGAGACAAAAAGTGTTTTTTTCTTCTTTTTATAAAATAGGAATAGTACTTTATTTGTGTAACTTAGGATAAGAGGAAAAGTGGGAGCTTTTTATTTATTAAAAAGGGAGGAAATATTCTTTTTAATAAATAAAGACTTTAGGATAAAATGGTTAGCCCAAGGCAAATAATAAAAAATGATAAAATAGGATTTGATCAAGGAAATTGATATTATTGATAAAATGCTGATTTTTGAAAATATTGATTCAGGGATTTGATAAATTGCAAGAATGGGGCCCAAACTCTAGGCGACCATTTTAGGGTGCATACATTTGCCCCTCTTTGACTAATGTGTGATCATTTTGGGAACACATGCAGTCAAAGAAGAATTGAAATGTGAGATCGATCTAGGATCACAAAACAATCCAGATGTGTGTTCATTTTGGGAACACATCAAGACAAAAATAAGCAAAAGTTGAAAGACAAGACCAACACCATCATTGCTAGGTGCAAATCAAGCCTTAGACAAAACTATTGTTGTCACTACTAGGCAATAATCAAGTCTAAAAAATAGGAGATAAAAATCAAAAGACAAAATCACCATCGTCACTGCTAGGTGATAATCAAGTCTCAAAATAAGAATCTCAAGCTGAGCTGAATGATAAAGTTGAATCAAATATTAAAGCTAATAGGTATTGCCCCCTCAGAATCAAAATCAAAATTAGGTAGAGGAGAATAGAAGATTGATAAACTTGATCAAAGCACTAGAAATCATAATCGAAGAATAGGACAATAGGATAACCAACAAGCAGTGAGGACATGCCCCAGGTTGACTAGGTTTGACTGGGAAAGATATAGGATAAAAAGTAAGTCAAACCTTAGAGAAATGAAGTGAGTGAGAATGAATGATAGACTAGGACTTTGAAAGAGATGGGGGTGAAGAAATGAAGATGCCCCAACAAAGATCAAAGGATCAGGCCTCAAATGGTCAGCCAACTACGTAGATGACGGTGAAATTTTAAAATACAATTTTGACTACCAAGATTAACTCAAATTTTGATTTCGAGTCCGAAAATGGATCTAGGACATCGAAATTAGCTAGGGATGCAATTTTTGTGCAATTCTGAGGTGTTTTAAAAATTAGGTCAAAATGCTAAAATGCTATAAATAAGAAGTGAAAGACATGAAGAAATAGAAGGTGAGTGTAGTTGACCGACTAGTCCATGTGAGATGAAAAGGAGAGCTCTCTCCATATGCAAGGTGCGAAACTAATCTATCATGACCCTAAAAATGCAAGCTACTATGAAAAGTGGTTGACTTGCAAGGTCACAACGCTTATAGACATCTAATTATCATCATCAAGCGTTATTGGTAGTGTCATAAGATCATACAATACACGCTAGTATAACTATGGGTATATGAATATGATCTATATCAGATAGGAATGTGGGAATCCCACCTAGGCACCAAATACATGTAGGTCAAGATGACTAGTGCAGTGAGATTACCTAAGTTTACTATAGCGAGATTATGCTTGCATCAGGACATAAGAAGGTCAAGATGGCTATAAGCATGCACTCACAAAATAGTTAAGGATAATACCTTGTCAATCCCTAGTGTCAAGTAAGACTAGCATAAATGCTCATGACAGTTAGGATCAATGAAATATACCCACAAGCAGATAAAGAAATAAAACATGTTCTCATACCCTCAGTCTTCTAGCTATGCATCATTGAAAACTTCTTAGGGAGAGACCACTCATCAAAGAAATCTTCATAGACAGCACACAAAGAGAAATAAAGTCAACGTATCTCAATTGAGTTGATTTTTTAAGTGCATGCGTGTTGGTCATAGAGTCAAACTTTGAGCATCAAATATGCTAATGGGCGATATCGCATCATACTTAGACTGGTGGGTAAGACATCTGATAAGTGTTGAGAAACACTTAATGCTAGGGTAGTGTTGAAAAACACTATTTGAGGTGGTGTTGAAAAACACTTGCTTGTGAAATGCCCCAAGAGACAAATGCACCTAAAGGACCTATGCTAACAGGTATGCCCCCTAGATGAAGATAAAGACCAATTCCAAACCAAAGCAACAAGGTCAAGTCATGATGAAGAATGGCTAAGTCTCGAGGATGCATGCTAAAAGACAAGGGTGCAAAGGCCTCAAGTAGCACCTATTTCCAGGTTTTCACCAGGGCACTTTTTCTATTTTTTATTTTTTTTTTGTATTTTTTCAAGACTTTATATACTTTTTAGAAGTTTTTCAGCATCATATATGAATTTTTTTGGTATTTTTTCAGGATCAATAAAAATATGTACAAAGGATGCCCCCAGACAGAATAGGCATCAAACTCCCAAGCAAGATCACATCATGTAGTCCCAATTTCTAGCAAGGTTGAGGACAAGAGGGAATAGCAAGCTAGTGGAAGAGATGGAAGACAAGAGAATGAAAGAGGATGAAGGGAAGAAATTCTCAATGGAAAAATCCTCAAGAGTGCCCAAGCTAGGGAAAAATTATCATGCAAAGCACATTTGGACAAGCAATGAAAGACCACCATAGGATAAGTCACAAAAGCATAATGCAAAAGAAGGAAAGGATGCATTCCAAAGGAGTAGACATGTCAAGAGACTTCATAGCATCATTGTTTACTCTTTTTTATTAGATCAAGACCAAAGGGGAAAAGGATAGCGAAAGGCTAGAATGAATGGAGGAAAAGTAGTGCACTTCTATGAAGACATTCTTGCATTCAAAGTTTGAAGACATTGTTGTTGCATCTCATTTAGTTTGCCTTCAAGGCTAGAATGAATGGAGGAAATGTATGCACCCTAAAATGGTCACCTAGACTTTGGGCCCCATTCTTGCAATTTATCAAATCCCTGAATCAATATTTTCAAAAATCAGCATTTTATCAATAATATCAATTTCCTTGATCAAGTCTTATTTTATCATTTTCAAATATTTGCCCTGGGCTAACCATTTTATCCTAAGTTTTTATTTATTTAAAAGGAATAATTCCTCCCCTTTTAATAAATAAAAAGCCCCACCTTTTCCTCTTATCCTAAGTCGCACAAATAAAGTATTATTCCTATTTTTTAAAAAGGGAAAAAGCACTTTTTGTCTTATATGGACACAAAAGTCAACTCTTATTTTCTCATTGGAGGATATTTGTGCACATGGATTGCTCCTCTTTGATGCTCCACCGTTGATTAAATCTTTTGCCTCTTAATTTTCATGGTCCTTTCTTTTTTATTTCCTATAAAAGGAGAGCTCTCTTCTTCATTTTAGATATAGAGATTCATTCATGTTTTATGCTAATGTTATGATGCAAGTTTTTTAGGCTATTTGGAGCTCTTTGAAGATATTCTTGCATTCAAGCTTTGAAGACATTGTTGTTGCATCTTATTTAGTTTGCCTTCATAGTTTCATAATCATGGCATTCTTAGTATAGATTTCCTTTATGCAATAGATTAGTCTGACATAGATTAAATAGGAAGGATTTGTAACACTTGTTCTTTCCTTTCATAGATTAGATTTCCTTTCAAGCATTGCATTTTTATCATTTAGCTTAGCTTGCATCTTCATTCTTAGTTTACTTGCATTGCATTTCATATTGATTTGATTAGAGATATTGGCATTCTTTCCCTTGTCTTCATTTGAATCTCTCATTGTGTGGTTGACTAGCAAGGTCATTAGCTTCATAGCTCTAGCTGAGAGCAATTTTACAATCATGCAACTCCATACATAGAGAGCTATGGGTCAATTTTTGAGACCTCATTCTTGAGTGTTCTTGATTGTAAGGATTCATAGAAGTGCACTACTTTTGTGTGTATAGCTGAAACAATAAAGACATAATCGCACATCACTCTTCTTTGCAGTGGTCAACCAATTTTTCACTATAACTGGGCACAGATCTAGAAGCATGACCTACTATATTCCTGGAAAGACTTATTCTGGAAAGTTATTGATTTTGATGTGTAACATCATGAATCTTAATTGATCCTCATTGTTGGAGTGATCATAGTTTTAGGAGTTAGTTTCTTAGTGTTTTCTTATAAATAAGCTATTGACTTAACTTTTGGAAGATTAGAGAAAGTTAGGAAAGTTACTATAATTTTGTAAACATCAAATAGAATTCAGCTATGTTTTACTTCAAGTTTACCTTTCAATGAATGAATAGAATGTACTTTGAAAGTTCTATATTTTTATCTTGATAATATCCTATTCACTCATCCAAGGGGGCCCACTTGGTGAGTGAATTTTTTTGTTAGTTAGGATCTATTTAATTCTTTCTTGGATTTAGAGAGAACTTTGTTGTTCCTATAGCTGCTGGTAACAGAACTAACAGGTTGTTCCTGAAGGAAAGGTAGATAGAGCGGTACCTATATGTGATTATTGTTTTTAGTAGATTAAACCTGTTCCTTTCTCCTAGTTTAGCATTTCAAGATTTCAAGTATTTTAAACTCAATAGTCTAGATAAGTGGCAATTAGGATAGTTTGGAGCATATACTTTGCAGACACTATTTCAAGTCTACGTCCCTGGTTGATACTATAAATGAGCTAAATGAGTTAATTAGTTTATGTTAAAGATGTCCAATCTTGAATGAATAAGTGTTGTGCTCTAAGTTTCTAATACATTTATTTGGTTGATCAATCATAATCAAATAATTAAATCGTTAAAGTGATCTGGAAACCATTGCATTTGTTTATCAATTAAAGTTGAAGTACCCAAGTATCAATATTGACCCTAATTTATCCAAGAGATCATAACCATTGATAAATATTAGCTCATATAAATCTATTAGGTGCCTCCATATCATCAGGACCCCATGCAATCATAACAAGATATGAGTACACATGCAAGAATATACCAAAACATTTAACACTACCTAAATGAAAGTAAAAGTATTACAGTTAAGAATGATTTTTTTATTCAACCTTCAAGAATAAACCTACTCTTATCCAAGCATATAAGTCTCTACGACATTCCCCTAACTTCCAAAGGGATATAAAACATGTTAGGGTTGGAGGGGTGTTACAAGATGGCATTAATGCACATAGTATACTAAAAGTGATAGACCTTGGCACATTGACTAAAGAAGAAATGAAAGAATTTATGGCTAATGGAAAAAAAAGGATACTGAAATAGAGGTTGTAACTAAGAAAGAAATAAAAGTACCTATCTCTATTCTTGTTTCTAATCCTATTAAGGAGAAATATATTTCTACAACTCAATTTTTAGCAAGTGAAAATAAGCCTCTAATCACTAATTTCCATGAAATGGATGAGGATGAGCTAAGAAGCTATCTCTTATGGCCTATTCTAAGGCTAAGGAAAGATCTGAGTAGAAAATTGAGAATAATTTTAGGGTATTAGATAGGGTAGTGGACATAATTAATAAAATTTTACCTATACCTCTCACCTTACATGGTAATGATGTAATAGACAATTTGGGAAAGGTCCTTAATGACCTTGATATGCAATTTACTTCTTTGGAGAAGGTTGCAATTGTGAAGGTTGAGAAGCAATGCGTGGTGAAGAAGTTAGAAGAGGTATGCAAGTCAATAAAGTGGGATATATGCATAATAGACACCACCATCTATGGAATTAGGACTTTCTATGAGTATGGGAAGAAAATATACAACCATTGCATAAATCCTTCTAGGGATGTGAAGAATGCGGTGGGCATAATTCACAATAATGAGAAGACATTGGATAACTTGGAAAAGATTTGTGGGTCCTCCTCACAATCAGTTATTGAGTTGGATAAGGAAGTATCAAAATTGTTGGACATAATCAGCATGCTAAAAACTAATAAATCAAGAGTGTTGGGAAGATTTGGTGAGTTGAGGAGTTTTATTACTCCTAAACTATCAATTTTGGAGAAGCACCTTGAGGACACGGAGATAGCAAAGAAATCTCTTGATGGATCTATGACTATAGTACTGAAGGATGTTGAGATCTCATCCTTTTCTTTGAATGGTTTAATCTAGATTGGTCATACCTTGAAGATGACATGGGAAGCACATGCAAAGGTCTTGGAAACCTCCTTCCAAGACATAGTTCATATGGTGTAAATTTTTTATGGCAGTCCTAAATTTTTTCCTTGTATATATATAAAAAAATTTATATACCTTTTCCATTGATGTCAAAGGGGGAGTAGTAGTTGTGAAAAATGTATAAGGGGTGTATAGATAGCAGTTTGGCTTTGGGCACTTAGTCATTTTTCACTAAGTGTTCTCATCAATACCAAAGGGGGAGATTGTTGGAAATTAGCCAAGAATGTATAGAATATATGTTGTTGTTTATGGCAACACTACTTATTGGTATGGTCACTTGGAGTATAGTTCGATTGCGGGTATCTAGTCTTGGAAAAATGACTAAGTCCACAAGTAGTCTTCTGGATACAGTTGCACAATTTTTCTTGGCAAGCATAGTATATAGAGAATTAATTCATGTGTGCTTAGATGAAGGTAGTATGGAGTATTTTATAGCTTCAATTATGGTCTCTTGTATTTTGGATTTTTCTAGTGATAGTTACAATGTGTTTATGGTATGTGATTACAGTATAGCAGCAAAACATGACAGATGAAAGGTCGCGATGATTGAGGGAGTAGCCTGTGGATTCCAACAGTGATATTTTGGATTTAGGTCAGGTCTTATCCCATCTTGATTGATCTGTGATCACATGTTGTGTATTTTCTCTTAGGTTATGTGTTGGACACGTTTGGTGATACGCTTGTGAGCCGAGTGGACATATTATGAGATCGGGTATATAAGTAGAGATTTTTTTTGAGATGTGAGCATATAAATTGTGTGGGAATGCATTATGATGTCAAAATAAATTAGAAGGTATTGTGATCTATAAATGGAACTACTTAAGCATAGTTGATGCTTGTATAGTTCAACATTTGTAATATTACATTGTGAAGAAACAATTTTGTATTGTAAGAGCAGTGAGCTCCTTGTATTACCCCTAACAGGGTTTTCATCCTTTAAAAGGGATTTTTACTAAATGTAATATTCAGCTCCTAATAGGGCTAGGTCTCCTAACAAGAACATTATACTCTTAGTGCATAATTTTTGGGTATCATCCCCACTGGGGTTTTTCCTTGGCCAGGGTTTCCTCAAGAATAAACAATGGTGCCATGAGTTATTTACTTTATAAATATGTTCTTTTCATTTCAATAGTTTCATGGTTCAGTTTCAATTGTTTAAATTTATTAGTAAAGTGTTACAATATTGATTCACCCCCATCTCAATATTGCTTGATCCTATCAAGAGTTCCTTTGGATTTTCTAATTAAGATAATGAGAAGATTTGGCTTTAGAAAATCCTAGTGCAAATAGATTTATAATTGTATCTCTACCACTTCTTATGTTTTTCTAATCAATGGTGTTCCCACAAATTTTTTTCCAACCAAAAAGGGGCTACAATAGGGTCATCTGCTTTCACCATTTCCATCTCTCTTGGTCGTAAAGGTTCTTGGTAGAAATTTGAAGAAGAAGATGTAAGAAGGCAATTTGGAAGGCATCTATGTCTCAAGTAGAATCAACAACATTTCACAGATCTACAATTCATAGATGATACACTCTTGTTTGGTGTAGCTAAAATCAGAGAAACAACAACTCTAATGAATCTCTTAAATAAATTTGAGGTAGTGGCAGGGCAGAGGGTTAATGCTACCAAGTCAAAAATATATTTTCTAAAGGAGGCTAAGGTGGACATGCTTGAGATTCAAAGGATACTTGGTTTTAATACTAACGTTCTTCCAAGTAAGTATCTAGGAAGGCCTTCGATCAAACAAATCCAACTCAATTGGAGATTGGAGTAGTGCCACAGAATGAATCTGAAGGATGTTCGCCTTGTAGAAGGGCAAGTGATTATCACTTGTTGGAAGGATATGTCTCATTAAAACCTCTCTCATGGTGGTCCCTATATATGATAACCTACAACTGATTGAATATCTTGATGGACTGAATGGATAAGTAAAAGACAATGATTCAAGGTCACCGAGCTACTAAAGTGATATGTAAGGCAATTAAATCAGTCGATGTATTGTCATTGATGTCAACTAGTTTTGACTATACTTATCATGATGGTTACAAACATCTGAAGAAGAAAAATGGTAAAGGAATGAGATATATACATGAAGATGAGATGGATATGAAAGATATGGCTATTGAATACATTGGGTAACTTATTGACGAGTCTATGTCATTATGTTGTTGGCTTGATTGTATTACATGATTTTGTTATGTATTAAAGATTAGAACTGAACAAGTTTATGTGGTTGGTAATTGAATATTTCTGTATACACCAAGCTAGTGCAGTGTATACTGAGTACAATATTAATGGAGCAGGTATTCACCGACACATTCTAGTATTGACCAAGTGAAAGAAACAAATAAAGTTTATAACAGCTAACTAAATTGATGAGCTAGACAATTGCTTATGATTCTGAGGTAGAAGATAAAGTTTTTTATGATGATCTAACAACTGAAAAAATTCAACATTGATTGGATGAAGAAGAATGAAACATGTTATAAACACAACTGCCAAGGAAGCTTGAAGCGGAAAAATGAACGGTGGAGATTAAGAGGAAAAATATAATGGATGATAAGAAAATGGTTTATGATGTCTATTTAAAGAGACATAAGATTCATTATTGAGTATGGAATTATTTTACTAATGCAGGATAATTCGTGTGAAAGGACTATTTTCATGCACCGCTGATCAAACTCATTAATGACATAACTGAGTTGAACTGTAGACATTACCGAGTGTCAGAGAAGCATACACCGAGTGGAATAAGTTGGAGGATATGAATCATTGAATTATTTATTGATCAGAGGAGGTATTTTGAGCTTAGCATAGATTTGAAAATCTACAAATCTTAGTTGTATTTGAATCAAATCATTACTGTATCAGTTTAACCATTGTTACAACAAAATCTCTTAACCGAGTGGACTTAACAATGATTTTGTATTTCAATGTGACATTCAATGAATTTTGTTGGTTTTCTTGTTGACCCCATACTGAATGTTGGTCAAGGGAGAATTGTTAGTGATAAATCCTCTAACTGGGTTACACCTTACAATGTGTTTTGTAGCCTTTGATAGGGTTGGATCCTAACCAAGCTCACTTCAAGAGAGTGAATTATTTTGGGTTACCAATCCCAGGTGGTTTTTCCCCTAACAAGGTTTCCACATTAAAAATCTATGTATTATGTGTATTTGATGTGATTGAATTTTTATTTTACTTTACACATTTTATATCTAGTCAGATTAGTAATTACAGTATTGTATTGACTATCAATTGGTAGATGAAGAGAAAGATATTATTGATAGCTTACCAAGTTGATAATTTGATTGCAAAGTTTGAATATATATATCTGGGAGATTTGGGATTGAAGGATAATTGGAATTAACTGATTCACCCCCCCCCCCCCCCCCTCTCTCAGTTATCTAACAATTGGTATCAGAGCCTTGGTTGCTTGGAAGGAAAGTTTAAATGACTTAAGTTAAAGATCACAAGATGTATAAGAGAGAGGTGCCAAAGGTTAACAAAGTCAACTTCTTGACATGGCAATGTAGAATGAAGCTACATATATCTGGAATTGGAGAATCTACAGTATTCTACTTGAGCAATGATTACATTAAACTGACGACTAGACGTTTGACTATTGACCAGTTAAGAGATAAACATGAACATAATATGACAATGATAGAGATTGTTGATGCCGTATCAGATGCTGAATTTGAAGATATCAAGACATGTACTTTCACCAAAGGAATGTGGGACAAACTTGCACTAGTTCACGAAGGAGATGAGAATGTGTTGAGGGCAAGAGCTGAGAGTCTTAGAGGAAAATTTAATGATATAAAGATGAAAGAAGGAGAAAACATTTCACGATACAATAACCGAATTAAGGAGATTGTCAATCTATCCAAGGAGAAGGAGGTGTTATTGATGAAGACATTGTTGTTAGTAAAATTATTAGAACCTTGTTGCCTATATATGCTATTAGAATCTCTACAGTCCATGAAATGAGATCAGCCCCAGGTAAAAATCTTACACTTGATAGCCTAATTGGTAAACTGATTACTTTTGAGTTGAATAACTATGATAACAATTTTGTTCCAAATGTTGAATTTGCATTTATGTCATCCTTAACAATTGTTCAATCAAGCAGTAGACACATGATAAGAAATGAGAGTGATAGTGATAGTAATGAGGATGATCTTGATAAACTTGAAGCATTAATGGCTAGAAGACTGCAGAAAGGTAAATGAAGATACAAAGGGAAATTACCTCTGGTATGTTTTAAATGTAAAGAGATTGGTCACATTGTAGCTAGATTTCCTAACCAGAAAGATGATGACAAAGACAATAAAAGATCCAGTGAAAGAAAGTTTGACAGAACTGATAACCAAGACCACAAAGGCAACCAACGATATTACAAGAGAAGTAACCAAGATGAAAAAGATAAATTAAAGAAAGCATGTTACCTTGTTGAAGATGATGATGACACCGACACTGATAAAGATATTGAGGTGGTATTCGTAGCTTTGAAAGAAGATTCATAGGAAGAAGAGAGGTATGTTGAAACAACACTTATTGCTAAAGTTAGCAAGAATGATACACAAATTATTGATAGTGGTTGTACACATCATATGACTGGTGATGAAGACAAATTTGAATACCTTGAACATTATAATGGTGGATCTATTAAAACGGGAAATGATACACCTTTTCTAGTAAAAGGAAAAGGATCTATCTTGTTTAACAATAAGATTAGACGTGAGAATGCATATTAGGTGAAGGGACATAACTACAATTTGTTGAGTGTAGCACAACTGAATAATTCAGGTCACTGAGTTGCATTTAAAAGTGGAAAGGTGAAAATCTATGATGAAACTGGAAAGTTGGTCGATACTGGTGAACAATCAAAAGGAAATTTGTTCTATCTTGACAATGCTGAAACTTGTTGTTTATTGGCTAGAATTGAAGATGTTTGGTTATGGCACAAAAGGTTATGTCATGTGAATTTTGATGACATGGTTAACATTAGTAAGAAAAGAAAAGTTAGAGGCTTAACGAGCTTATCTAAACCTAAAAATGTCATGTGTAAATAATGTCAAATGGGAAAAATGTCAAAATCTAGTTTCAAGAGCAAGAACTATTCATCTAAAGATATTTTAAAGTTGGTTCACACCGACTTGTGTGGTCCTATGAGAACTCAGAGTTATTATGGTGACAAATATTTCATTTTGTTTGTTGATGACTACTCTAGGATGATGCTAGTTATATTTTTGAAAGAAAAATATGAAGCTTTCAAGATGTTTAAATGGTACAAAGATAAAATGGAAAAATAAAGTGGAAAAGAGTTAAAATGCTTAAGATCAGATAGAGGTGGTGAGTTTATTTATGATGAATTCACTAACTTTTGTAATGAGTTCTCCAAATACTCCATACCAGTGAAAATTTCATTTCGAGAATAAGCGACTGAAGCCTTAAAACTTATCATCCATTGATTCACTTATTCGCCATATTGTTTTAACCTTTATCCTTTTATTAAGAGAACTAGCGACCAAAGGCTTCGCTGAATCGCTAAATG
Source organism: Chamaecyparis obtusa (assembly GCA_027943335.1). Taxonomy (NCBI): domain Eukaryota; kingdom Viridiplantae; phylum Streptophyta; class Pinopsida; order Cupressales; family Cupressaceae; genus Chamaecyparis; species Chamaecyparis obtusa. The sequence goes on along the minus strand of BSBK01003091.1, from coordinate 5,010,192 downwards.
GTTTAGCATGTCACCAACTTATTCTGAGAATAAGCGAATGTGAGAAAACTTATCTCCGCTAAAATCTTTTGGGCAAACCATCAGAACCACCAAATTTAGAGGATAGCATTATTTTCTCTTAGTCGCTCATTCGCCAGATCAAATATGCAGGACCCACAGATATTTTGAGATTAAAACAGGGCCGTTGATCGTGAAAGCAATCCACGGTATTCGCTAATTCTCTAGTTGAAATGACCCTTGACCGCCAGATTCTGAGAACAAGCGAACAAAGAGCATTTGCTGAGTCGCTAGATTGTTTCAAAAGACCGCCAAATATTGCGAGAACTGGAGATAACCGCCATTCGCTAGTTCTCGGAAAGGAAAATGAAACCGCCGAAGCACTTGGAGACTTAGCGAACAAAGGGTTAAAAAGCTTGGCTTTAATGCATTCGCCAATTCGCTGGATGTTTGGGATAACCGCTGGAAGATCTAGAGAACTGGCGACTGATATTAATAGTGAACATGAACATGACTCATTCGCTGAATCGCCAGATTGTTTTGACCTTTGATAATACACTTCCCGATTCAGCGAACACTAGGGGCAAATAAGCATGTGCACAAATAGCGACTTAAGTGACTTAAAGGTAACCAAGAAAAAGAAACAAGAAAGCCACATGAATTTTGGAAATGAATTGGAAACATTTTGGAAGACAAGACCTAGGGTAAGGGTTTTTCTGAACATGTCAAAAACCATTTTCACGACACTTTACAAACCCTAGTTCAGGAAAAACACTCGCATGGAGACTTAAACCAGGAATTGGACTTCAAACCTCAAAAAATTTTAGGATACCCAACAGTGGCTCTATCTGAGGACGCTTGATTGTAAGATCACAGCAAGAAACCATGAATCTCTGGGAGGCAGACCACAAAACCTGAACCTAAAACGAGAAACAAACACACCTATACATATAATACAAGCCTACCATGCATGGAAAAAGAACTTTCAACTGAAGAAAAACTTCAAGAATTGTCCATGCACTGGCAATTCTTGCTCTTCACCATCCATACCTTGCAAAAAATAAGAATCTTTGCCATGAATTTGACAAACAATGAAGGGACCCATCCATAAGGATTCAAATTTTTTATGCTTCCCTTTGTCTTCAAATCTAGCATTCCATTGAAGAACCATGTCACCAGGCTGAAATTTTCTCACAGTAGCCCTTTTATCGAAAAGATATTTCATTTTTTGCTGCAGTTTGATGTTATTTTTCTGCCCTTCCCTTCTCATCTCATCCAACTCAATCAGCTGAACCATCCTATCTTGCAGTGGGTTACTGATTTCAATATCTTCCTCTTGCATAAACTTGTAGATGGGAAGGAAATTATTAATTGGCAATCTTGTCTTTGCACCATATACCATTTCAAAGGGGGACTTCCCTGTGGCTTTTTTCTCAGAAATTCTATCAGCCCATAGTGCTAACTTTAACTTCTCATGCCAACCTCTTTTGTTCTTTTCCAAGGTCTTCTTCAAAATTTGCAAAATGCTCTTATTGCTAGACTCAGCTTGTCCATTGGCTTGTGGGTGATATGGGCTTGAATAAGACAAGATAACTCCCATTTCATCACAAAAATTAGTAATTTCCTGAGACCTAAAACTCATTGCATTGTCTACAACCAATTTGATTGGGACACCAAATCTTGTGATTATGTTGTTCATCATAAAATCGATCACCACAGCACTTGTTGCTCCTCTAGTGGGAATAGCTTCTATCCACTTGGTGAAGTAATCAGTAGCCACCAAAATGTGACTATGTCTTCCACTGGACTTTTCAGAGAACTCTCCAATAAAATCCATACCCCACATTGCAAAAGGGGCTTCTGCAACAACTGGATTTAATAACAATGCACCTGAAAATTTTAGTTTCTTTGAAAACCTTTGACAGGGTTCACACTTTCTAACATAAGAGTGAGTGTCTTTAAACAATACAGGCCAATAATATCCTGCCCTCAAAATTTTATGAGCTGTTGACCGAGCAGAATAATGCCCTCCACACATTCCAGAATGCATTTCTTTTAGCACCTTCTCTGATTGATGTTCATCCAAACAAAAGAGTAAAATGCCATCATTGTCTTTCCAGTACAAATCACCTTGAATGAGGACATATCTTTGAGCCTGTAATCTCAAGCTTCTTCTCTGATTATCATTCAATTCAGGTGGACATTTAGCATTTTTAATAAAATAAACAAGATCCTTGTACCAGGGTTGCATCTCAATACTAGTAACTGTATCAACATTAGCAGCAACATTATTTATCTGGACAAGGTCCATGTTTTCCTCAGTCATTAACTTGGCAAGTCCCAATCCTCTTACCAATTTGGTAATATGAATCTCAATGTCAAACTCTTGAATCCTGTTTATCCATTTACATCTCTTCCCTGTAACTTCACTCTGTATCAAGATATCCTTTACTGTAGCATGGGGTACATAAACATTAACCTTTGCACAAACCAAATACGGTCTGAAAGCTTTGACTGCTTTCACAAGTGCATAAGCTTGCTTTTCCATTATTTTATAATTTAATTCAGCAGATTGCAAAGACTTGCTGAAAAAAGCTATAGGATGTTCATATCCTTCTTGATCTTTCTGCAGAAGGACAGCTGCAATAGTATGGAAAGATGCAAAAGAAAACAGAGAAAAAGGTTTTAAATAATCAGGTGATACCAAAACAGGAGCTTCTTGAATTGTCTGTTTAATTTTTTCAAAAGCTTGCTGAGCTTCCAAGTTCCATTCAAATTTCATTCCCTTTTTAAGGAACTTAACTATTGGCTTGACCAACTCTGCAAAGTTAGCAATGAATCTTCTCACAAAATTTATTTGCCCCAAAAATGATTGCACACCCTTTATATTCTTTGGTGGAGGGACCCTTTTGATGGCTTCCACTCTTTCAGGATCAATCCTGACTCCTTTTGATACTATGTGTCCCAGTAACTTTCCTTCTGTCACTGCAAATTGACATTTCCTGGGATTCAAGGACACACCAAACTCTAAGGCCTTGAGAAAAATCTTTTCTAAATGAGAACAATGATCATCAGCCCTTTTAGAAAAAGAAGTGAGAACATCTTGATACACTACCATTAAGACATTGATCATTTCTTTGAAAGCAACATCCATGGCTCTCTGAAAAGTTGCCCCAGCATTTTTTAAACCAAAAGGCATGCGAACATATACATAAGTTCCCCAAGGAGTTGTAAAGGCTGTCTTGAATTGCTCTGATTCCTTGACTAGCACTTGGTTATACCCTGACAAACCATCCATCATTGACAGGAGTTCACATCCAGTCACCCTATGCAGCATGGCCTCCATATTAGGTAATCCATAATTATCCTTGAGTGATGCCACATTTAGGTTCCTAAAATCAACACAAAGCCGAATGTCACCATTCTTCTTCCTCACTGGTACAAGGTTTGAAACCCAAGTTGAGTGCCTAATTGGTTCAATAATACCAGCATCTCTCAGTTTTGTCAACTCAACTTGCATTTTGGTGGCCAGTAAAGGATTAATGGGTCTCTACTTTTGTCTGAAGGGTGTGGTTTCCTCCTTTAGAGGAACCTCATGCTAGAATAAATCAGCCCTATAAGCTTTGAGGTCATCATATGACCAGGCAAACACATGTTTGTACTTTTTCAAAAGTCTGATCAAGTTTCCTTTGATCTCCCTACTCAGTTTCTTTCCAATGTACACCATTTGTGGGGAATTTTCTGATCCTAGGTTTATCTCCTCTAAGTCTTCCAATTTTGTATTAGACTTTTGGGACAGAAAACCATCATTTATTTTAAACATTCCCTCCAGTTCTACTAGTCCTTTGGGTATATGATTAGAAGGCAATTGAACTATTTCATTTCCCATGATGCATTCTTTTCCTTCAATACATTCCTGTACCTCATTGAAATCTATTTGTTGACCATCATATTGATCTAGGCCTTGAAGGAATCTAAGGATATCAAGATCATCCTCAAAAACTTGCCAATTGTACACATTGTCAGGAACTGCAGGCCTAGTTTTAGTTTCCAACATGGAAACACCAGAGAGGGTGATATCATTGTTTTTCAAAGCAACATTAGCAAGAAAGTCTGCCATGATGTTATTTGACCTCTCTACCCAGAGCAGATTAAAAGCTTCAAAAAATTCTAATCTATCCCAGACAGCATGCTTATACAATTTGAGTTTCTCATCCTTGGAAGCATATTGGGATCTTACTTGGGCTACAATCAATTGGGAATCACCGTGGACTTTTAAAAATTTAATACCATGCTTTATGGCTACATCTAATCCCAAGATCAGGGCTTCATATTCAGCAGTATTATTTGTACAACTGAAAGTCAACAAGAAGGAATACTTGAAAGTATTACCTGATGGGGAAATGAAAACAACACCAGCTCCTGATCCTTCTTTGGAGCATCCACCATCAAAAAACATTTTCCATAAGCTATCTTGTTGCATCATCAATTCTTCCACAATCGGGTCTGTGTTTTTCAACTGAGGAATCACTTCTTCAATCACAAAATTGTTCATGTCAATATCTACAAAACAATTAAGGGCTTCCGGAGCAACCATTTCCACCATAACTGAGGAACGGGGCTCCCTGTACAACTTTACTTCAGTCCCATTCACTGGAATAGTGGCATAAGATAAATCTAGTTCCAGCTTTCCACCCACTGCTGTAGCCCATTGTCTTGACAATAACATGCCATAGTGAGGCTCTGTATCCACAACAACTACATCCATTTTGTATGTAGCTTCTGGGAATGCAGCAATTTTTACCTCAATTCCAACCAAAGTCCCCACAACAGGCACTGCCCTATTATCCATTGCATAACACCTACCATTAGAAGTGTCAACTTGCAATCCTAATTCTTTCATTACATGATAGGGCATCACAGTTGTGGCAGCACCAGAGTCTATCATACAATTTTTTAACAATAAGTCATTCACAATTAAAGTGACATAAAATGGATTGATGGAAGAAGGTTCTTGTGTTACAATTGTCCCAACACATACATCTGAGATGGGAATAAGCCTTTTTATAGAACTCCCCTCCTCTTGTTTGGTAGGAGCAAATCTCTGCTAATTTATAAGAGCCAAGGCTGTTGTCTTGTGCTCTTCTATTTTCAACATTTCATGCAGAGGGATGGACACTTTCATCTGAGACAGCGCATGTCTCATATCAAATGCAGGGGAATCAGCAGGAGAATCAGATTGATCCTTTGTCCTACCAGTTTTCTTTTTCATCTTGTCAGCACTAACTTCCTCCCCTTTCTTCTTTTCACCCACAAGTTCTTGATCCTTGCCATCTATAACATTGGGCTTTGGGAAACCCTTATCCTGAGGACTACCTTTGATGAATACTGATCTAGGAATTCCCTGTTCATTATCCACCTTTCTGTTCCTCAAATTGTATGAGGATCTTGCTTGTGTTATGGCAGCCACAGTTAAGTTTTTGATCTCCTCTTCACTAGGCTTCCTCCATTGCTTCTCATCTGATCTAGATCCTACCATATGAGTTTTATAATCATTATTATCAAATTCTTCAGGATCAGATTGAGTAAATATTTGTTGCTCATAATCAGAGAAAATCTTTCTCTTATGATCAACATCTGGACAGCTTGCTTGCTCATCTGAGGACAAAAAATCCTCTATTGGATCTGTAGTAAACATGTTAATGGCAGGCTTTTCAGATTCTTCATAATCTCCTGCACATGAGTTATCAGCCTCTTCTCCTAAGGCTTGGGCCATAGCACACTGGAAAGGTGAATGAGGCATATTACAAGCAACACACCAAGGAGTGTTTTCTACATTGTGTGTTGTGTTTTTCTTTAAGGGATCTAGGGTATCTCTCCCTTTTTGTACTTCATTGCTGTCGAGAACAGGTCTCCCATCCTTCCAATTAGTTTTGTAAGGCATATCTCTTAAATTAGGGGCCTTGTCCTGCCTTTGATAAGGGGGTCTTGCATCTTGAAAGTTTCTACCATCTTTATCAAATCTTGTTGGGAACTCCTTGTTAGCACCCGGTCCTTTATCCTCCTCTTTAAAAGGCCTTGCATGTTGTGGTCTGGTCTCTTTCCACAATTTACCCTCATCCCTCTTGTACATTTGGCCAGATGCCTTTCGGTTACTCTCAATATTTATGGCCAATTTAAATGCATCCCTAAGGGTGCGGGGATTTTTATCTCTTAGGAGATAAGACATTTTACCATCCATGGAATTGAAATAAGTGGTCATGCAAACTGCATCATCCAACCTCGATACCTGGAACAATTTGTACATAGCCTTTTGAAACCGGCTATTGAACTCTGACATGCTCTCATTATAATTTTTCTTGATATTATTGAATTCATTGAGCATGTAACTAGAATTCACATGTTCAGCATACTGCTCTTTAAAACTCCTGAAAAATTCATCCCATGAAGCAATACTGTTCTCAGGTAACCCTTTGTACCAATCCCTAGCATCTTCAATCAATGACTGAACAAAAAGCTTCATAATGACATCTTCATGCTCAATCTCATAGTCATTAACTTTATCTGTGAAAAAATTCAAATGCTCCTCACAAGTAATAACATTATTCCCAGTGAATAATGGGATCTTCTTCCTGATTTCATTAGGAATAGCATTAGGTTGGCCAGGAATACCATCAAAAAACAAGGGCCTATATCTATCCAAATGAACTGGTCGTCTTTGGATAATTGGCTGATTTGAAGGGGTTGTTGCAACATTTTGACATGGCACATTTCCCACTGTACCTCCAACTATAAAGGGAACTTGACTAGGAAATTGTCCAGATGGATATTGTCCAGAGTGAAAGGCTTGAGTATTTGGAATTGAAATATTAGGCTGACTGGATGAAGTTGTTCCTATGGTAATAGGGACAGAACTACTAGCAGATGTATTCATGTTAGCATGTAGAAAGGCAATCTTCCTCTTCATTTCATCTGCAGCAGCCTCTAACTCAAGTTTCTCAAGTTGCATAGCCAAATCCTCCTTTGCTTTCCTAGCTCTGTCTAAATCTGTACTAGCTTGAGTAGGCACATTAGGAATGGGCACAACCTTCCTCGGTTCATTTATAACAACACCCACCACTTTTTGTTTTCCCTTATCAGGGATTTCCTTGGGGGCAATTTTAATCTCCTTGTTTATTTTCATTTCAGAGGGATTCAATTGTCTTAAAACATGGCCTGTTCCCTCAAATTCACTTTGTTTGGGCCTGGTATCCTGAGCTTGCTTTCTCAAAGCTTGCATATCACCAAACAAGTCTTTATCCAAACCTTGTACATCCTGGTTTAGATCACTAACATGGGTCTCATTTCTCCTGGTTCTCTTGAGGAGTTCTTCCCTTTCCAGAAGCAATTCACGAAGCTGTTGTTCCCTTATCTTCGTTCTATTAGCAATTTCTGCTAATTGTTCACGTTCCTTTTCTCTCAAGGCAATCACTTCCTCTCTTAACTTCTCAGAATCATATGAAGCTGTTTCAGCAGTAGAGGTTTCATCGGGTTGTTCAAGGGTTTCTCTAGCAAGGAAAAAACCTACTTCTGTGACTACTTCTTTCTGCATATAGACCTCTGGTGTGACCCCTTTGACATGCTCAGGATCGCCAGAAGATGAAGAAGTTTCATGAGGAAGTGGAACACGAAACCTTTCTCGAGAAGGAGCCTGGGAACTAGCATTATTTTGGCCTCTCCTAGACCATTGCTTTCTGCTTGGTGTGTGGAGTTCATCCCCTATATTATCTTCTGGATGATCCCTATAGTAAGACCTAGTGTTCCTTGGTCGACTCATGGTAAATGACAACAATTTTTACAAAATTTTGCAAAAAATAGCAACTGGTAACACAGATTTCTTTAGAGTCGCCACCCACTATTCAAGTGGGAATGAAAAATTATTTTTACTGGTCTACAAACATACAATAGACAAGATTTGCACTAACCTATTGCAGGCTATCAAAATAACTCCCCAGTAGAGTCGCCAATTTTGTTAGTGTTTGAACCTGCAGATTAATCAAATACTCAAATAATCCCAATGGCTGTAACCTAGCAAGTTACAAATTACTAAGGTATTAAGGTTAAGACCTTCTTCACTTTGAGTAATATATACTCAGGCGGGTGTACCTCTATCAATTCAACGTTCAACTGAGCTCTGAATTGAGAACTTGCTCCTTCACTGCTTTGTTACTGCCTTCAAAATCCAACTCAATAAGTTGCTAAAACTCTGAGTATAACCCAAATCATCCTGATACACAACATCATGATATAGATTATAAAAACAGCAACACGATACAATGGCTTAAGGATATTCATCCTTCTTCCTTTTAGAGTTAAACTCAGGGAAGGGTTAACCTCATTTATTGCTTCTTCAAAGCACTGAAATACATATTTATGAACTTGTCATAATATGACTCAAGTCTGGAAGTTATGCATATAAAGTAAAATTTCAATCAATTATATATTGGATGGTAAACCAATGTAAGTGGATCTAAAACCAGTCCCTTATCCGTTGGGCATCAGAGTCAAACTCTACCTTCACATATATCTATTAAAATGAATACAATGAAACTCAAATAACATGCCTAACATATCATTGTTTCCATTCCTACACTTGTCATCAAATCCACATATAGATATTCAATTCCCAGAGACCTCCCCTAAGATTTTACTCTTTCCTTGAAAGAAACTTAAGCTCAACCCCTACATTCACCTTGTGAAAGATGTATTTAAACTGTCTTACAATCTAAATACATAAAGAAACTAAAACACTCCACATGTAAAGACAATCAAATGATAGTAACAGAACTCCAGTGTATTTGTATTAATTGATAAAATGCATTCGTACAATCTTCTTTGATTTCACAGAAAATCAGGTTCTATATTTCAGACCTCTCCTTTACAAAATATTTTCCAACCTCGATCATCAATAGAAACTAACTATTTATACTAATCAACCATCCTGGAATCCTCGAAAGGATGCAACAAGCTTCGGATGGCTGATAGAAATTTGCGCTAGAAAATAAAAGAAAATACAAACAGAAAGATATTAATAAAGACAGCAAGGCGTATTTTCAGTTCTGAACAACTTCCGCAGCTGGCACCTTTGTTTGTAGATATTTTCAGAGCAGTTACCAAGTTTGTCATATGAATGATGACCGCCATTACAAGCTAATTTACATCATTCTCTGTTTGAACACGCTCTCCCTCAAATTCTGGATCAGGTGCCAAGTGCGATCTATTCTTCTTCCTCCTCTGTCAGCTGGATAACCGATTTCTTCTTCTTCTTTGTGATTAACTTTTCCCAAGCTGCCACATCATCATCAGATGGCCAGTCGTAACTCTGCAGCTCCTGTAATAAGTTGACTTGCCGTTCCCATGTAGAATCAGTCACATTTTTAACTTCTGCTATAAACTTGATGCAGTCACTTTCAACTTTGAATAAACTATCAATTATATTGTTAGTTCCTTCCACATCCAAAGCCTTATTATCTTTTAGGAAGGCATCTTGATTGATGACCAACTGACCCATTGACAACTTCCAATCTTCCAACTTAACCACATTTCCATTGTCATCATATACCGAGGGCAAATACTTGCTGTAATCTTTATCAAACATGGCTAACTTAGCCTTTATTTGGTTTGACTTTCCTTTGAAAAACTTTGACGCTGCACTTATTAGGCCAATCCTTTCAAATACATCAGTTACTACTTTTGGGATATCAGGCCTGTGTTCTTGTAAACTGTCAAGCTTATCAAACAATAAATTCCTCCCAGACCAAATACTATAGAGTGGCTCCAAGGTGGCTAAATAGTCATTCACCTTTTGATTGGTCTGATGTAATAGGCTGACTGATTTATGAACTGCATCCATCCTGTCCTTTATTTTGTCCTGCCTGTACTGCACTATTTTGGCTATAGTGTCCAGGGATGCATCCAATTTCACCTTTTCCAAGTCTTCAACAGGTCCCTCAGGTGCTTCCAAGTTTATCTGAACAGGTACCTCAACTTGCAAAGGAGGAGGAGGAATTATTTTTGAGGCTTCCTCAAGTTTGACCTTTATTTCTGCCAGCTCATCTTCCAACTGTTTGATCCTCATCATTTTCAAATCTCTGTCTTTGGCTACCATGCTTGAACTTTCAAACAATTTGGCATATCTTTCTGACAGCTGAGCTGTCTTGGCTTCATTCAGATTAGCCCAATGAGTTACTGCCTTGGAGACTTCAAGGTCTGTTGTATTTTTTACAGTCCATATAATCTTATTCCCCTCCATCTTATCCTCTATACTCAATAGAGATGGCTTTTGGGTTTTGGGGGCCATAGACCACATTGCAACAGCTTGGGACTTAGGGTCATAGCCACTTCCTCTTATCATGTCACCAATGTGAACTTCATATGATAGGCTACCCTCTGGTTGCTTTCTCAATTGATCAATGAGGAATGCAGAAGTCAGATCCCATCCTGGGGTTAACAACATTCCACTTGATTTAACCAATTCTCTGGCTTCGTCCACTGTTATAGGATCAAGGCTAGGATCATATGAAGCAAGAGCTCTCAAAGTTTCTTCACTTGGCTCCATACCTTCAGGCAGAGCTTTCCTTACTTCTTGCTGCTTGTTCCAAATGAGAAAACTCTTGAACTCATCAGTCTTAATGAACTGATCATCACTCAAGAATTCCTCTTGATATACCTCTCTGATATCCTTCTCTAACCATAAGGACTTTTCTCTGCTTTCTTGCTCAAAGGCTATTTTCTTGCCTGCTCTTATTGCTTTCCTCAATTGATGATGGTATGGCCTATCACCTGGTACAAGAGTAGATGCTCTGTCAATTTCCCTTCTTTGTCTCACATGCCTTGAAGGTTCACCTTCCTCAAGCCTCTGTTTCTTCAATGGTGGCTCTGAGATATCCTGTATTTCTGGTTGATCTTGAGTGAGATCAACAACTAGTGGTCTCTCAACCTGTGGAGGACTATCTTCTTCCTGTGACTCATCAGTGAATTCTTCCTCATCAGAAGATGAATAATCCTTCTTTTTCTTCTTCTCTGGCTCATTCTGATCAATCAAGCCTTCCAATTGATTTTCCAAGGTATCATATTTTTCAATCATCCCATCAATCTTCTTCAAATAAGGAAGATCAGGGAAAAAACCCTCAAAAGGAATCTGAGATGCTTTCAATTGGTTGGACAAATCTACTAAATCAAAGAATCTATACCATCTCCTCTTAACCTCATCTTCATCTAAGATGTTTCTAATCACATCTTCTTCATCCAAACCTTCATGCTCCTTGATCACACCAATGTTTGGGATGTAAGTCATCCTGGCAATCTTGATGAAGTCCTCAGGATCTATGTGCCTACAAGCACCAGTAACCATTTTGAATTGTTGTAACCATGCACTGATTTGAGGAAAAGCCCTCTTTCCTATCAGGAAGTCACCTACCCTGAATTGCCTGGGTGTGAATGTACCCTTTCTGTGAGGGGCCAGAAGCTCTTTATCTGTACACATTAGTTGCCAAACAAATTCCAAACAAGCCAATCTCGGAGGCACATACTTTGGTAATAAATGTGGGGGTTGGGGACAACCATAAACTCTGATAATTGTGGAATTATCTCCTAAGTAGAAATCACCCCAATTATGATTTCCAGCCCACTTATCCACATACTGCAGTGGTCTTAAAAGCCTGAGGACTCTAGGAGATAGCCTGGTGACATTTATGCCTAGCATCCTGATAATTGGATAAACAATGAAATTCTGAAAAACACAAAAATCTGCTTCATTAGAGGTAGAATTCCATATCCTCACCCACAACTGCACTGGATTGTGCTGATCCTTGAAAGTGAACCTTGGTTTTAACATGTTTGCATCAAAACTGTTGATGTTGAAAAATAGAATCAAATGCATTAATAGAGAATAATGCATGAACTCAATAGGACTTTTACTTTCTTTGACAGACATCAGCCCTTGATGCATCCTATCAATCACATACTGAATGTAATCATAGTCAGTGTTTACCAAGGGGTTTTGAATATCCAGGATGATCATCAGCAAGTCAGCTGGTAAAAATTCTGCATTCCCATCCATTCCCAAAACTCTACACAACGCATAGCAAGTATATCTCATATAATGATGGAGGGATTTGAACTGGTATGGGGCATTCATGTTAGCAAGAAGGGGGCCTATGTATTTGTCCTGTTTTGGCATATGTTTAACCAACTGGTCCTTTACTGACCCTACATTGCTTCTGTATCTTGCCTTTTCTTTGTTCAAATCAATCTCAGTGGAAAAGCACATGTATAGACCAAAAGCTTTCATAAAAGATCCCCTATCAAGAGTAACTAAGGGTGATTGGTCTTCTTTTCTAATTGTCCTTGAGATAGGGTCATACCTTCTGGCTAGGGCAACAATTAAATCAATATCTAGGAAAACGTCAGGGACAACCATTTTTCCTAATCCTAACACCCAACCATTACATACAGGAACATGCTTATTTTTATTGCTGTAAAAGAAGTTGAAAATGGTGTAACCTATGAATTCCGGAGTGATTGGGTCTCTACACCATTCCAAAAGATCTTCAAACACATGATCAGCAGCCCTCTTGTTCTGACTGGAGCCCGGCAACAGTTTTAGGAATTCATCTGAAAAATTAGGCTTATTCTTGTCCTCACCAGTTTTGGACTTGGCCTCACTACTGGAAGACGCTGCACTCTTCTCAGGTTGACTCATCCTTGCTACAGAAACACCTTCAATTCTCTGTATCTCAAATGCTTTATGCTCGAAAATTCTCTGGACAAACAGAAGCTCTTGACAACTGAGACTGAATCAAATAAACAATGAGCTTAAACTTATTTATCGATATGAATCCAAGGTGTGCAACTACCATAGTTAATGCAAATCTCCTTAATGGATCCCATATTCAATTTCATGTACCCTCAGATTTCAAATTTCGAGCTCGCCATGTCCGGATGTTGACAGATAGATTAAACTACTTGAAAACAAGGTGAAGAGGGAATGATCATGATTCTGTACTTTAAAACTGTTTGCGTCATGCAATCTTTCTTCTTGAAGCTGATTTGATGGCTTACTAGTTTTATGTCCATATCGACAAAGTACTTTATCTATGTGGCAATGGTCCTTTTTCTTTTCCCTTTATGACCTTTTCCATCTGAGCCCATTTAGCGAACCAGCGACTAATGGCTTCTCTTAATCGCTGAATAGAATGCTAACCCTAGCTAGCAACCGGAGAACTGGCGACCACTGGCTTCGCTAGTTCTCTGAATCCTTGTTTGACCCTGGTTCAAATCTGGAGAACTAGCGACTATTAGCTTCGCGGGTTCTCGGAATCCTATCCTTAACCATCCATGCATTTCGCGAATCAACGAACAAAGGGCTCCCACTTACACAGTTAACCTGCAATTACCATTTGGTGAACTAGCGAACAAAGGCACCTCCCATTCTCTTAATGTTATGAATGACGGTCAATTTTCCTGGAGATCTAGCAAACAAAGGGTTCGCACATTCGCTTAAAGATATACTTAACTGCCTGACTGTCTGGAGAACTGGCGAACCCCTTTATTCTCTGATTCACTGAATCTTTCCTTAACCATCACTTTATACCAGGATTCCAGTTTGACCATTGATCTTCATCAATCGATGGCTATCGCTAGTTCTCTGAATAACAAAACCCTTAACCATTTAATTCTGAGAATCAGTGAACAAAGAGCATTCGCTAGTTCTCCAAATACTCCATACCAATGAAAATTTCATTTCGAGAATAAGCGACTGAAGCCTTAAAACTTATCATCCATTGATTCGCTTATTCGCCATATTGTTTTAACCTTTATCCTTTTATTAAGAGAACTATTGACCAAAGGCTTCGCTGAATCGCTAAATGGTTTAGCATATCACCAACTTATTCCGAGAATAAGCGAATGTGAGAAAACTTATCTCCGCTGAAATCTTTTGGGCAAACCATCAGAACCGCCAAATTTAGAGGATAGCATTATTTTCTCTTAGTCGCTCATTCGCCAGATCAAATATGCAGGACCCATAGATATTTTGAGATTAAGATAGGGCCGTTGATCGTGAAAGCAATCCACGGTATTTGCTAATTCTCTAGTTGAAACGACCCTTGACCGCTAGATTCTGAGAACAAGCGAACAAAGAGCATTCGCTGAGTCGCTAGATTGTTTCAAAAGACCGCCAAATATTGCAAGAACTGGAGATAACCGCCATTCGCTAGTTCTCGGAAAGGAAAATGAAACCGCTGAAGCACTTGGAGACTTAGCGAACAAAGGGTTAAAAAGCTTGGCTTTAATGCATTCGCCAATTCGCTGGATGTTTGGGATAACCGCTGGAAGATCTAGAGAACTGGCGACTGATATTAATAGTGAACATGAACATGACTCATTCGCTGAATCGCCAGATTTTTTTGACCTTTGATAATACACTTCCCGATTCAGTGAACACTAGGGGCAAATAAGTATGTGCACAAATAGCGACTTAAGTGACTTAAAGGTAACCAAGAAAAAGAAACAAGAAGGCCACATGAATTTTGGAAACGAATTGGAAACATTTTGGAAGACAAGACCTAGGGTAAGGGTTTTTCTGAACATGTCAAAAACCATTTTCACGACACTTTACAAACCCTAGTTCAGGAAAAACACTCGCATGGAGACTTAAACCAGGAATTGGACTTCAAACCTCGAAAAATTTTAGTATACCCAACAGGGTCATTTGGAGATAACTTTGCAGTAGATTCAGTAGCGACTCATGGATTATTGAGTTGAGTCTAGAGACTTAGATTTGGAATGGATCCTACCAAATCAAGACTTGTGACAACGACTGCTCCAACACAATTCAGAGATAACTTTGTAGTAGATTTGGTAGTGGCTCATAGATTATTGAGTCGAGTCTAGAGACTTGGATTTGGAATGGATCCTACTGAATCAAGACTTGTGACAGCGATTGATCCAGCACAAGAAGCTAGTGCGGTGATCAAAGATGCATTCTTCCTGATGTGTTCATGGGATATATGTGAACCTGATTGCATTCAGATCTGATTCAAGCAACTTCTTGACTTCTTTGGTTTGAATTTGATGTGTGGGTTTGTAGTGTGGTCTATGGTGTTTCTTTGTGAGTGGGTTCTTGATAGAGATTTGTTGATTTGGTAGCCATTGAGATGGATTGATATATATTTGTCGTACATGGATTGAGATCTTAAATTATTGAGCTTCTCTTTGTTTCAAGAATAGTTTAACATTCTCTACTTAACAGGGCCAACCACATGAAGGTGGAAGCTCATCTAACTCCTCCTAGGAGCCTCTTATGACCCTTTACAACATTTTAAGATCTCTAAGATGTATTCTTAGGGATCGTAAAGGGTCATAAGGGGTCCTAGGATACAACAACTAAGAAACATAAATGTAGGCATCATGGTCACAATTGTTTTGGAAACACAACATAATTGAGTGGTATACCTAGATGATGCAACACAACTACTCCTCTAGTTCCATGTCTACACTGCGTAAACAAAACCCAAAGATAAAGAATAAATTTAGAGAGTGCAGGAGGAGAGTGATAACAACCAAAATAATATAGGGACCTGTATTACTTTGGTCATTCTCACTCTCCTCCGCTCTCTAAATTTATTTTTTATCTATGGATTTTGTTTACCGCAGTGTAAACTTGGAACCAAAGGAGTGATATATAGTTGTGTTGCATCATCTGGGTATACCATTCAATTATGTTGTATCTCCAAAAAATTATGATTATGATGCCTACATTTATGTTTGTCAATTGTTGTGATATCTACATTTATGTTTCTCATTTGTTGTGTTTATGTGCATGTTCTTTATGTGTATCTACTAGAAATTCTTTTAAAAAAATTAGTATCTACAATAGCCCTCTGTTAACCACATTTACACATATGGTCCCAACAAAGTAGTGCACAAACTACACAAAGAAGGCATCACACAATATGATTTCTGCTTTCACCATTGAAGCAATCTTGGTGGCACTAGCTATCTCTCGATCCTTGCACAAGTTGCACTCATTTCCTACATTAGGTATAGATGTAGATGGGGTAGATGTAAATGTGGTTTGATTGACCCACCAAAATTATTGACATCCAGTATTTCCTTGACAATACCAAATGTACATCAGTTCTTCATAAAATGATTAGTTGTCACATTATTTTTAAACATAAAATATAATTATGTATCTAGACCTTTTTCCTATTTGGGAAAACCCAAAATTGACACCCAAGATTACTTGTTGTGCATGACGTCTTCAACATGCATGGGCCAACACCACATTGACACATAGGCACATTGACCGAAGTCATCGACGCTATTTCAACAAATATTGTATTATCACAAACATTGGATTGTCTTTATTTTTTTCATTCATACTAATTATAATTACAATAAAAAGAAACATACTAATGTAGACTTGCACATTTTTTGGCTAAGTCAAAGTCTTTGGTTTAAATCACTAGACACTCAAAACAAAATGACAAACCAAAGACAACCATGCAATTGTAAAGAAAAGGTAATTTTCTTAATCACGTCACTAATTTGTGCATGTCTAAATACTAGTGTCTTTCAAGTGATTTCATTCTTGTCATGCCCACTACAAATGAGAATAGTCTTAACTAGTGAGGTTGTTTAAGCATATAGAGATTAAATACACTATTTTAGAATGAAATTTCTCTTAACAAAAGATCACAAATATATAAGTAAGACATATAAAACAAGGTGAATAAGAATAGTACATATAAAACAATTGTTATAACATGCCAAACATCTGGCATAATTGTACATTTCATTCATGTCATTGATATTCTTCTTCATCCATCTCATCATCAAGATTGTAATCATCGACGGCATCATCACCACCACTATTGTCATCATCATCATCATCACCATCAGCATCATCATCATCATCATCCTCATCATCATCATCATCAGTAGCATCATCATCATCATCAGTAGCAGCAGCATCATCTTCTTCTTCATATTCTTCTTCGACTAGCTCTCGATTGTGATCTGGTTCTACATCATCTTCATCTTCCTTGGTATCTTATTCCATTGCATTATACTTTATCTATCTTCCTCTTGGGTCAAGTCTAACAACAAATGACCAACCTAGTTTATGTGGAACCTCTGAGTAAAATACCTGCTCACATTGGCTTGGAAGAACATAGGGCTCTTGTCCAATTGGCTCAAACAGCCTTGTATTAATCATTGGAAATCCATTGTCATGTTCAATAATAGTTTTATCAGGATCATTTATATTGAGTCATAGTCTATACCATTTCACAATGAAGAGAACTAATTTGAAGGAATTGAAGTTGTAGTCAAGCATATCAACCAAAATACCATAGTATCGATTATGTGACTCTCAAGAATGTAAGTCATTTCCAGATGAAATATTAGTCACTTGGAATACTACACTTATCTCAGAATCACAAGTTCTTTTCGCATCATCCAACTTTTTGATGTGAAATTTATAACCATTGCAAAACATAGCCTTGTGGTGTTTCACTTGCAGTAATTTCAAACATGTATAAATTATTGCATCACAAGTTGAAAAACATACGATTGATTAATTAACAAATTTATAAGTACCTGGTGATCTCTTAAACCATATGCTAAATCTATTTCCTTTTGTGTAACATTGGAATCTCCATTGCGATGAGCTTGTATAACCAATGAAGACATGGATTCTCATGTTAATCTATGACCATCATGTTGACATCGTTCAATCCATGCCGTCATCCAATCTTGATTATTTGCAATAAAAAAAAGTATTGCATCCCACTCTTTAGCAGCTGTACAAAAGTAAATAGATGACTTACAATAGATTTATTTTGAAGATTAAGAATTAATTTACTACAATAACATCTCATAATTTATTACCTTTCAGTTTCCTAAATCTACCGTTGCCCACCAAGTACTCCCCTTCAAATTTTTTAATTGAGTCGAGATCCCAAATACAATATATATAGGTCTTTGCTGCAAGATTAGGAAGATATTGAGTAATGTACACCATCATCTGGTATACCATATATCCCTCAACCATAGAACCCTCGGGACATGCTCTTTGTTGTACCAAACCCTTCAAAAATTTCAAATGTCTCTCAACCATCCACATTAACTTAGCATGTACAGGTCCACACAATTCAATCTCCTCAACTTGGTGTATGAGGTAGTGTTCTTGTGCATTGAAAAAAATTGGAGGTACACACTTGCATTTCACACATTAATCGACAAATTCTTTCTTCCAATATTTTATATCTTCTTTATGGATGTCTTTAGATGACAACCACCTACAAGGGATTCGAGACATAAATATATAAATACGAGACTTTACAATATATTACTTGTTTGATATTATTGTTTGATATATTGAACAAATATCATCGATTACCTCATGTATTTTCCAAGATCATATATCACTTATTTGATATTATTGTCGAAGTTCTCTTGGAGAGATAGGGGTAGCAAATACTGCAAAAATTGTCAACTAATCATTTCATACAATGAAAATTGAATGCAATTACACAAATATATTGTAAATACAAAAGACTATGACTTACCTTGATGAAGGTATGCCAATCATGTGTTTTCATCCCTGACCCAAAATCATTTTTCTTTGATATGAGATTGCTTATATCCGCAGAAAATCTTGTAGGAAATTAAATTTTTTGGATCACTTCTTTTATTTCATTACTTTGTTGCTCTGTTAATAACCAAAGAAGAGCACTTGCATTAATCCGATCTCCATTGCTATTTGATTCAATGATATTTTTCATTGCATGATTGGAATCATGAATGTCACTACAAATTTTCCCAAGTTTTTCTTTGTCACGCCTTCCGTCCAATATTTTCCACAATGTCTCTATTACATTCTTTCTAATATGCATAGTATCAAACAAATGCACAATTTGTAGATGCTCATAGTAGGGCAGCCTACTAAATTCTCTGGGATAACATTTTAGTCCCTTTGGAAGCTAGTTGGTGATGCCTTCACAACCTTCAAGATCATCAACTACATAATTAGCCAATAAAACATAATCAAAATATATAATTTTCAAACATCAACCATTACATGGAATGATATTACCTTGAATTCTATTATATTCCAACTGCCATAGGTGAGGTGTCACTCTTCAGGGCTTTGATGTAGTCTCTTCTTTCCCATTGAAAATATGACTTTCTACACTTTGATACTTATGATTTCTAGGGAGGAACTACCTATACTCATCAAACACCTATTTTCTTAA
Organism: Chamaecyparis obtusa; assembly: GCA_027943335.1. NCBI lineage: Eukaryota > Viridiplantae > Streptophyta > Pinopsida > Cupressales > Cupressaceae > Chamaecyparis > Chamaecyparis obtusa. The sequence goes on along the minus strand of BSBK01003091.1, from coordinate 4,990,891 downwards.
AATTTTGGAATGAGAGGATTTCATCTTTGTACCACACATTGGACATGCAAATTTTCCCTTTGTTTGAAGACTTACAAGATAACGATAAAATTAGATTAAATATGTATATTTTTAAAATTTGAATTATCCCGTACAACTAGAATTCACCATAACATACCACAAAAATGTGTCAACCCTGGAGCATCATGAATTGTCCACACAAGCATTACATGGAATTGAAATTATCTTTGTCCAATTGGTCGGAAGATGTCATACATAGTGAAACCATTCCATAACACCAACAACTCATCGATAAGAGGTGCAATATATACATTCATATCTTTCACTTGGTACTTACCTAGTTGAATTAACAACATCAGATAATTATTGTGGCCATTTCACTCCAAGACTTATAATTACATGTAGATAACTATAAAATAATAAGATACCTGGAACAATCATTACCAACATAATGTGCTCCCTCTTTATTGACATCCATGGAGGAAGGTTATTGTTTATAACAAAAATAGGCCACACCGAGCAAATGGATCTCATCTCTCCATGCGGATTGACATCGTCTGTTCCCAAAGAAAGCCTAAGATTTTGAGGTTCCTCTTTAAAGTGTGGCCACTTTTCCTCTATATCCATAAATGATGAACCATCCACAAGCATTTCAATAATGTCATCTTGACTCCTGTCATGTGTATGGTAATCCATAAATTGTGCCAAGCTATTGCACCTGAATAATCATTTCAGACATGGAATAATGGGGATGTGATGAAGAACCTTGCGAGGCACCTTTTTTTTCACTTGATCATCTCGATATCTACTCGTATGGCATTTAGGACATTCTGTTGCATTTTCATGTTCTTTATAATAAATAATATGATCTTCAGGACAAGCATCTATTGTTTGATACTCCATTCCAATATGTTTCATAGTGGCACATAATTCTTAGTACGAGTGAGGGAGATCATTTGATGGTGGTAATAGAAAGTCACCTATCAATCTGCAATAAATAATATAAGTCATTACTATAAACAATCTTAATGGTACATGTTTCATCTTTTATAGACTATAATGACATATATGACAAACCTTAGCATACGTGACATTACTATGTTGGATAAACCATTCATAACCTTTAAATTCACCAACAACAATACAACAGAGAGAAGAGTAGATTGGGAGCCTTCGTAAAGGGTTGTGTTTACCTTCTCAAGTAGATGTATATCATGGATGACATCAATGTCATCCTCATGATAATCATCATCATCAACAGCAACAGTAGCACCAGTACAAAATATGTCAATGATCAATGCATTCATACTATCATCTTCAAATGTATTTTCTGGCACATGATTGTCATCTTCCATGGGATCATGATCTTCAACTTCAATACTCACACCTCTATGTTCCTCTATATTCACACTGGGGAGATTGACCTATATAAAAATGATGATAATCAAACCTCCTTCCATGGCTCACATGTATATTAATTGTGAAAATAATATAACAAATAACTTACCACTGGATTATGATCAACCCCCCTTCCATGTAACCATTCTCGCTACAATGTCTCTTTGTTGTTTTGATTTTGATTCTTCTTGTCTTTAAGTCGTTACAACTCTTGCATGGACAATAACATTTGTCATCGGCTTCTCTTTGAAAGTTAGACAACAATCTAGCGATTTTCTCCCTATTTTGATCGAATTCCCTTGTATTATCTGACATGATCCTTAATATGTATATCTGAAAAACAAATTGGAGATGCCTCCTTTCATTAGTTTCATGTCACCTTCTCATAGCTTCTCATTTTCTAACAGATTTTGCGAAAAGCTTTGTAGGAAACCAAGTAAGGGGTATTCTTGAGTTCAAACACATTGAGCTGCTACAACTAAATTATAAATCATGAATTCACTATAAAATTAAAACTGAATAGGGACATAAGTAAGATATTTAATGTATTATTACTTCATCATGATGATAAAAATTTCATTGGCTCAAAGCACATAGTGGTGCAGGGGAACCTAGAGCACATAAGGAGTTCACAAAACCTATGGAGATCAAAAACACATCACTGAACATGAAGATATCCAATGACATCAATTGGAGCATTTTGGAGCCTATAATGATCTATAAGATTAATACCTATAATAAATTGGCAATAAGCCCTTAAAGGCCTAATAAGCCTTAGGACCAATTTAGGAGTCTAGGATGAGTTTTTGAGTTGCAAGCTTATAATAGTTTAAATTTGGTTTTAATAAGGTTTAATAAATTTATTTAGATCATATCCCAAGGTCTTAGGATTCAAAAATCTTAAGAAATGCTTCATTTGCAATGTTGTTAATTCAAATTTTTGAATAACAACGGTCACTTGTAAAAGGAGGGAAAAGGGGTTTTTATGTTTAATTACTCTTAATATAATTTTCCAACCACCAAAGTTGGTTGAATAGACTTAGAGGAAGTTATAAATTAGAGGATCAAGCCATTATACGGTAGATTGGAATGAGACACTCAGAACTGTACGAACTGCTATAACAAATTGAATAAAAGTCTGATTTTCTTACAAATTTGAAAAGATTTTTGGTATGATTCAAAGTTGTTAATGGTTGGAATGTTTTCAACAATTTTTTGATCCTTATATTTCATGACTTTGAAGTCATTCATGCTCTGAGAATTCTATTCTAGTCGTTGTTATTCCATTTTGGGACTGTACAGTCATTGAAAATCTAAATTAGGATTGTTTTCTTGAGTTTCTTTCATTATGAATGTCATTCTATGAATGTAGATTACTGGTTCTCATATAATGGCATCCAATTAACTGTATTATAATCCTCTAACTTTGGAAATGCAAGTTTGATTGACTGTTGTGGTGATCACCATAGGGAATACTAAGAAACTAAGTGAATTTGGAGGATAGGCTGAAGGACAGAGAGTTCTGGCCAACAAGGGCAATATTTTATGATTGAAAGTGTATAGAAATTTTAATTACAAGGTGACTCAACCATTATTTGTTGCAGAAAACCTTGGGAAACGTGACATTGAGGAAGCCCTAGATTTAAGGGTTTTGAGGGCACAAATTGGGGCTTTTGTATCTAGAAACCTCTTGGAGTCAAATTGACTTCATATTCCTTTGATTTGAACCTATTCATGGCACTGTGAAAAGACTTGGAGCTTGGGAGTTTGACTAGTTAGTACTTCCTTTGTAAATGCATGAGTTTTAGGCCTTAAAAATTTGAGAAATAGTGTAAACAGTCATATACCTTCCAAAGAAACCTACCCTATCCTTTTGGCATGTTAAGTTAATCCATAAAGGGTACTCAAATATATAATTTTTTTACTTGGTGTTTTGGGAAAAGTTGAAGTTAAAGCCTTGTGAAGGCTATTGCAGGGCTACAAGACAGGGCTAATAGGCCTAGTGGCAGTTTGAAGGAGTTTTGAAGGTTTAGAAGTGTTGGGTCTTACTTGGAACCACAAAACCTCTTGAATACACCTTAATACAGTCTAAAGATACCATTCCCATCATCATTTACCATTTGGGTTAGTCTTGGTGTGATTGTGATCATTTGGAGAACTTGAGGGCTTGGGGATAGTACCTAAACCTCTGAAATTTCTAAACTCTACTTGTAAAACCTCAACCACCACCCTTACCTCTGTATCACATAGAAATTTAAAATAGTAGGATATCTTAATCTTTACGAATTCAAATTCAAAACAGTAAGTGCATTATTTTATTACCGATGTCCCTATTTGATCTACTAGCATCAATATAACAAACAAAGCACCAACCAATCAAATAGGCACATGAGGTGCTCAAACAGTGAGCTCATAAAATAATATATGTAGTTTTAATAAAATCTTATAAAGAAACATATATTTTGTGAAGTGTTTGATCTCTCTTTATTTGTTTTGTTGTTGATATTCACTATTTGAGCACCGGCCAATCAAATACGGACATGAGGTGCTCAAACAATGAACTCATAAACAATGCATGACGCCCTAGTTGTAGGTAGTTATCTCTTCTATAATGATGGGGGAGTGAAAGTTAATGATCAATGAGGTTGTTGCTATTAGATCATACATTAATACACTTACTGTTTTGAATTTGAGCTCGGGCATCATGCACTATTATTGTTTTCATTGCATGCTTGTTGTTGTTGTGCACCATATATTGTTTTATACAGTGTTTATTTCATTGAGACTATGAGCTATTATAGTTGACTGTATTCTTTTGGGATCTGATCTATTTTAGTTGTTTCTTTTTTCTTTGAATCATTATTTACAATTACTTTTGATACAATATTTGTGTGAAGAACAAGAACAAAATGGTGAATGAGTGTATTTGACAAAGATAAACATGACACATTTTGTTGGGTTGTTTGGGTTGGCCTAGTACCATTTTCATTATAGAAGAGATAACTACCTACAACTATATTTCATAATTCCTCCTTTGAAGTCATAGGTTAGTTTAACTATTGGACAATGAGCTAATAGGAGTTTTGAACATATTTGAATAAAAACTAAGAGTATTGAGTTTTATCATGCAATGTTATTGTTGTCATTGCATGCTTGCTTCTGTTATGCCCCATATATTGTTTTATACACTTCTTATTTCATTGAGACTGTGAGCTATTGTAGTTGACTCTATTCTTTTGGGGTCTGATCTATTGTAGTTGTTTCTTTTTTCTTTGAATCATTGTTTATGATTACTTTTGATGCAATATTTGTGTGAAGAACAAGAACAAAATGGTGAACAAATGTATTTGACAAAGATAAACATGACACATTTTGTTGGGCTGATTGGGTTGGCCTGGTACCATTTACATGGCCTGGCCAAATATTAAATAGTGAGCCTCATGAACAATGTATGATGCCCTAGCTTGCAACCCGCAAGGCATCAAGATATTTTCTCATGAAATAATCATAAACGGGGAGTACCACATAGTGAATATCAACACCAAAATAAATAAAGAGAGATCAAACACTTCACACGATACCTTGAAGGTAATAGAAATGATGCCCTAGCTCTCAAAGCTCGTAGGTCATCAAGCATTCCAAATGAAAAGATGTAAACAATGCCAGTACTAAACAATGAGCTCATGAACAATGTATCATGCCCTAGCTTGCAGTAGCCCGCGAGCCACCAAGACATTTCCTCATGAAATGATCATAAATAGGGAGTACCACATAGTGTATTATTTTATTACTGATGTCCCTATTTGATCTAATAGCATCAATATAACAAACAAAGCACAGACTAATCAAATAGGGATATGAGGTGCTCAAACAATGAGCTCATAAAACAATATATTTAGTCTTAATAAAATCTTATAAAGCAACATATATTGTGTGAAGTGTTTGATCTCTCTTTATTTGTTTTGTTGTTGATATTCACTATGTGGTACTCCCCGTTTATGATCAAATAGACAAAGCTCGAATGCCCTCTTCGCGCCACACAAAAGTGCAGTGTCATCTTCGTGGCAGCTCTTCGAATTCACAAATTATAAATGACACTTTCTTTTTCTTTTTTTATTGTTTATAACCAAATGGGTGTCTCAATTTATGAGCTCACTATTTGAGCACTGGCCAATCAAATAGGGACATGAGGTGCTCAAATAGTGAGCTCATAAACAATGCATGATGCCCTAGTTGTAGGTAGTTATCTCTTCTATAATGATGGAGGAGTGAAAGGTAATGATCAATGAGGTTGTTGTTGTATACACCTAAAAATGGTCACCTAGACTATTAGCCCCCATTTGCTAAATCATCAATTGTTTATTCTTGATCAAATCCTAGTTCTATCATTTAAAAGGAATATTTCCTCCCCTTTTAAATAAATAAAAGCCCCCACTTTTCCTCTTATCGTAAGTTGCACAAATAAAGCATTATTCTTATTTTATAAAAAGGGAAAAAGCACTTTTTGTCTCATATGGACACAAAAGTCAACTCTTATTTTCCTATTGGAGGATACTTGTGCACATGGATTGCTCCTCTTTTAAGCTCCACTGTTGATTAAATCTTTTGCCTCTTAATCTCCATGGTCCATTCCTTCTCATTTCCTATAAAAGAAGAGCTCTCTTCTTCATTCTAGATCCCCAACTTTTTATGCTAATATTATGTTGCATATTTTCTAGGTCACTTTGGAGCTTTTGAAGATTTGGAGCATTCTTAGCATCTACATCTCATTCTTGCATTCTTAGCTTAGCTTCATATTTATGCTTTCTTAGATTAGCTTCATTTCTATGCTCTAGATTAGCTCACATAGATTAATTAGCTTGGGTTGTAACACTTGCATATTTGCTTTCATAGCTTAGCTTGCATTTTCATTTCTAGTATAGTTGCATTGCATTTTCATTCTTGATTCTTGAGGATATTGGCATTCTTGCCCTTGTCTTCATTGAATCTCCCATTGCATGGTTTACTAGCAAGGTTATAGGCTAAATAGCTCTAGCTGAGAGCATTCTTAAAAACCCTTGCACTCCATGCCTAGGGAGCTATGGATCGATTTGTGAGGGCTCATTCTTGAGTTTCCTTTCATAGGCACTTAATACCTTATTGTAAAAATTTTGAGGTGGTAGGAGAGTATGCTCTTCACCCTTCTGGTGAAACAGAAATCTTGACCCATCTTGGGATTTTGAAAGCAAGGGGGTAATTGAATCTTTGCTTGGTGTGTTTGGGAGAGATTTTTGAGATAGGGGAGTATGCTCTTCACCCTTGTGGTGAACCAAAAACCTTGAACCTCAAGAATTAATCCACTCTTTGTTTAGCTTAGGATCCTTTAGCGGGCCTACTCTTAGGCAATCAAGAGGAACGACCCAAGTGGGGACAACCTTGTCATCATTTTCCTTGGTGGCAAGTGATTCCAACTCACTATAATCTCAAGGCTATCGAGGACACAAAACCTTGGTAGACATAGTACTTATCTTCGCTTGATGTGAGTAACTTGTGGGATTGTGACCATGAGGAAAGCATTAAGCAAGAATGCTTAAGGTACTCTTGAGGCCGCGAGGTCCTAGTCCTTTACGAGGAGCAAGAGGGGTGCTATGAATGGAAACCATTACTATGAACCATTAGATAGAGGCCACCCTATTTTAGCCGCTTAGCTTCTTGGTGCAAGGATTGATCCAAGTGGACTTACCCGGATCACCCCAAAACACTCACCATATGTGTTCCTTTGGTTGTGTTTTTGACACTTCCATGACAATGCCAATATCTCTTGTGGGCAACCACTTGGTGTGAGGCAAGGGAGCATCAAGTTGTGGGCCATGTTACTAAGTAATGAGCCTTGTCCTTCTAGGTAGTAATTGCTTGAATTGTCTTCGATTGTGCTATACCAGTGTAAAATTTCTTAACATTCAAACAAATGGTAGCATTCATAAGGTTTTCTATTTTGATATCACAAGTGCTTGTCTTGGAAAGGTTTCTTTTGCCCTTGTTTCAAGTATTCTATGACATGTTTGATCCCATACTGTTTACAAACCTATCTTTTATCTATTGCTACTGCTTGTCAAACTGAGAAATTGCACTGTTCAATCTACAAATTTGGTCCAAGCACTTCAAAACTGAGTTTTTCACGTTCACTGGTCAAGAGTCATATGATATTGAAGTATCCTTGCATACCCTCAACCAAGAATCCTGAGTTAATCTACTGTCCTATTACTGTTGCAATCTGGAGTTGCTAAACTTGCACTTTAACCTGCTGTAGATTATCTTTTTCTATTCTTACCTGAAACTGGTTTGTTACTTACATGTTTAGATTTTTTCTAGACTGAAACAAATGAGCTAAAACTATTGGATTTGAGCTTAACGAATGCTACTCTTGATTACTTGTCACATCACGGTTACCTCTCTAGCTACTTGCTTATTGAGCTTCTTGCTCGCTGCTCAGCTTTAGTCAATTGATTGTTGTAAATGCTTGAGCACTTTTGATGAGCTATGTCTCTATTGTTCTACTTTGACAAGTGATCTTTATTAGCTTTTCTTATCTCAAATCTGAGAAACTTTGTCTCATTCTATTAGTCAACCAACATCTCTTTTCATGCCGGTTACAACTCGGTCTCAATTTGAGCAGGAGAGTCATCCTCCGTTCAATTACACACAGTTACCTTCTCCAACTAGACGTTCCAAAGAACCCATTAGCAAAGACAGTTCTAGTTCTGACCAATCTGAGAAATCTAAGGCTACACCATGGTACAAAGGAGGTTTCCTCTTTTCCGCGTTCAAGACTCCCAAAAACACAGATAGTGTCTCACTCACTTTGACTGAACAAGAAAAATTTCAACTCTTGCAAGAACACTTTGAGCGTAAGGATAACCAAGCACGCTTAGAAAAAGAACACAATCAACAAAGGATGGATGCTGCTAGGCACATGGCTTATAGAGGGACATTTCATGAGCAACCTGAGACTAGTAATCATGAGCATAGACCTCTTTTTAACAATGGCAACAATGACAACAACACGCCACCAAGATCTCCTCCAAGGCCAACTTTTGCTATGCCTTCTTCACCACCTAGACCTCCTCCCTCTCAACATGAGGCAGAGGCTAATGATGAGATTTCTAGTGAGGATCTTATGAGATGTGAACAAGATGTGGATTTCCAACAAATGATGCATAAGCTTTTAGAGCGTAATGGCGATCAATATTTTCAATATATGACTTCTAGAGGATACAAGATTCCTCCCGGCTATGATGTCAGACAAATTGTCCAACAAAGAGTACCAACTGAATTGGAAGTCCTTCAAGAAGAATTACATCAGACAAATCAATGCCTTACCCAAATGGCATTAGAAAGAGAGCCTCCAAAGGTCTCTTTTGTAGAATCAATTTGTGCTCTTCCTTTTGATAAAAGTCTATACATGGTCCCATTTCCTAGGGATATTGAGGTTCCCAAATATGACAAGTATGATGGAAATGGTGATCCCCATAACCATGTGCGTCACTTTTATGCTCTTAGCATGGACTTTCTTCATGAAGACACATTTCTGCTATGATTATTCCCTCAAAGCTTAAGAGGACAAGCTTTAGAATGGTTTGCAAAGTTGACACCTCCTTTGAAGACTTTTGATGAGTTGGCTATGCACTTCACACAACATTATTCTTACAACATCCAACAACCTGTCACTGTGATAGATCTCGGTAATCTAAGACAACATCAAGGTGAGCCATTTGCAACTTACTGACAACGTTGGAGGTCATTGTATTCTCGATATCCTCGTCAGCTACCCGAAAGAGAAAAGATTGACATTTTCGTCAACGCACTTGTGCCTGAGCTATTTTATGATCTAAGGAAGCAACTGTTCTCCTCTTTCAATGACATGGTTGAAAGTGCATATCGAATTGAGGATGTAGCTATAAGAAAAGGGGATATTGTTATTAATAAAGATGCTAAAGGCAATGGTAAAGACAAGAACAAACCTTGGAATAAGAACAAGTATGTTGTTAATGATGGGGTTGTTGATGCTCCTAAAGTTAAAGAGCCCCCTTTCAATCTCTCCAACACTATCTATGCAGCAAAACAATAAGAAGCTGCCAATGCTCACAGTGCTCCTAAACGTTAATATGCAGATAAGCCTAAGAAGTCATTTCGAAAGCGAGTCTATACCAAGTTGGCAGAACCTTACGATGTGATCCTTAAGACTTTGGTTGACAATGGATATCTTACGCTTCCTGATAAACCTGGTAACTGGGATCTGATAAATAAGCCTAATTGGTGGAGAGAGGATCATTACTGCCATTATCACAAAAACAAAGGACATCCAACAGATAATTATTTTAGGCTTAAGGATGATATTCAGGATGTTATTGAGAACGGCACAATCTCCACTGATGGCTTAACTAAAAATTTTGATCACACAGCTTTCAAAGATCCTCTACCTAAGCATGATAAGGGGGAAACCTCTCAAACACATAAGAAGAATCATGATGCACAGATCAATTACACGTATCCTTCTAATACACCTGTGATCAACATGGTAGAGCCCGTTGAGAGCATTCTAATGATGAGGTCTCAAGATGATAATAACACCAATCATGGTAAGCCAAAGTTAGTCTTGCAAACACGTGGTAGTTCATCTTCCCGAAGTGAGACACTGAATGCTGTTACTAGGGGGCAAGCCAAGATTGTCCTTAAAACTGTGCAAGATCCCAAGCAAGCTTTGCCTTCCAAACAAGTGGCTCCTTCAGCCACCCCTAGCTATGATCTTGTCCAACATTTGCAAAAGACACCAGCACAGATATCTATCCTTGAGTTGCTTCAATTATCCTCTTCGCATAGAGAAATTATTGATGAGGCTCTACGTACAACACGTGTTCCCAATGACATTGATCTAGATCAATTTTAGGCTATGGTCAACCACATTTCATCTCCGCTATCTCTCTCCTTTTCTGCAGAAGATGACATATCTATTGCTCACCCACATAATCTAGCTTTACACATTGAAGTTCTAGTCTACAATGCCCGAGTCTGCCGAGTCCTGATAGACAATGGTGCAGGGTTAAATATTGTTTCTTTCAATGTCATACAACAATTGGGTTTGTCAGAATTGGCTGTGGATTCCAAGAAGAAGATTACTATAAAAGCTTATGATGAAGTGGAAAGATCTTCCAAAGGTCTTGTCACGCTGCCTATCCGAGTGGGCCCTATCATGAAAGATATTAGCTTCCAACTATTGGACATCCCACTTGCATATAACATTCTTTTGGGTCATCCTTGGATCCATGTCATGCAGGCTGTTCCTTCCACTTATCATCAGTGCATCAAATTTTTGTACAATGGCACTGAGGTTGTGATTCCTGGAGACCATACTATTGCTATCAATACTCTTGCTGCTACTGAAAAATTAGTTCCTCATAATGAACCTTTTGTTGATCCTAGTACATATTTAGCTACTGCTAAGAAATCACTTAAGATGATGAGCCTTGGTATGGGTGAATATACACTGGGTTCCTTTGCTTCTATACCTATTTCTCCTAGGTCATATGGGAGACCTTCTGATCAGATGAAGCCTTCCACTTCTGCTATGGTGATCTTTGATACTTTTGTTCCTTCATCCGTTCCTTTAGAAGCAGAAAGAGAAGAACAAGCTATTCAAGAGTGGATCTATAGAGAGGATTCTAGAAATACCCCCATGCTTAGTAATTCAGACATAGATACAGATGATTCACCGCTACACACTATGGCTCAAATGGGAGATGATCTTCCTTCTACTTCACTCCTTTGGGGAGAAGAATGTATATCTACTGATGATATGGCTGAGGCCTCTATGTCTAGAACCTATGTGCCTAAAGAATGATTGCATTATGATAGACAACGTTGCAACATTGCACGACTGCTACAAAGAGGTGATCTCTCACATAATGACATGAGTATCTCTACTTCTCGGCATCTAAAGCCTCTTCTAGAAGATCCTCCCATGATAGATATGGATGTTGATGTGGTTCATACCTCTCGTAACCCACCTGACATGGTTGATGGGTCTTGTGTGGGGTCTGATGAGTTTGTTCCTCGTATTGCCTTAGTGGACCACGCTGGTTCTTCTATGATGAGTCTAGATCTAGCTACTTTTGGAGCTTACCCTATAGGCTCAACCTCTCTTGTTACCAGAGATGATGCCCCTCACATAAATGCTATTGAACTAGTCACTTCATTTCATCTTGCATCAACACCTGTTACTTCTTCCACCAGCTAACTAGCAACAAAAAAGATTGAATCAACAATCAAGTATCATAGTCATCACGTCAAAAGAAAAGAGCAAGGGTTGGATGGCGAAAACCACATTGTGGCAGTATCCAAACCTAAGAAAAGTAAAAATAAAAATTTGCTCAAAAATAATGATTCTCAAATAAAAGATGACAAGTTGATTCTCTACAAAAAACATGGTGCACTACTTCAAGCATGATCTCATATCTGTTACACTTTAGCACATTCCTAGAGCTAAGAACAAAGTTGGTAATGCCTTGGTTATTCAACATCCATCTTACAAATGAAAAAGCATAAATTTCACTTCAAGTTCCTGGTGGATGAATTACGCTATCATGCTTACAAATCTTACAATCCTACCATCTTTTCATATCTTCCACCTCATATTCCTCTTGCAAATCCACCACGCCATTCCTTCCACCATCCCTTACACTTTGCCTTTGTCTCTGGTGACTTGTATAGGAAGGGTCTAGATGGAACTCTCCTTAAGTGTCTAGAAATAGAGGAGTCAGAAAAAGTGCTAGCTGAAATCCACAATGGCATATGTGGATCACATTCTAACGATCCTCCGCTAGCTCAGACATTGCTCAGGGCTGGTTATTATTGGTCAAACTAGTTGAGACCTCCTATCGTCATAGCTGCAGCATTTGGGCCTGGGGCCTATCAGTCATTTACATCAAAGGAAGTAGATTCTTGATGCCCATTTCTGTCTGGGGGCATCCTTTGTACATATTTATTGATCCTGAAAAAATTACAAAAAAAATACATATATGATGCTGAAAAAATCCTTAAAAAAATTTATAAAAAGTCCTGAAAAAATTGCAATAAATCTATCAAGTGGTGAAAACCTAGAAATAGACGCTGCTTGAGACCTTGCACCTATGTCTATCAATCTTGCGTGGCGCTCATTCGCTCCACTTCTCGCTTTGCCTCTCCTAGCCTAGAATTGACTCTTATCTTAGTCTAGGGGGCATCCATTATTTTAAGCTTATCTTGGGTCTCTTTGTGCGTCTGGGTTTCTTAGGCACCTCGCAAATGGTGTTTTTTAACACCACCCCAACTATGTTTTTCAACACTACCCTAGCATCAAGTGTTTCTTAACACTTATTAGATATCCTTCCCGCCATCTTGGATGATGCAATATTTCTCACTGGCAGATGTGATACTCAAAGTTTGACTCTATGACCTACACACACGCACTTGACTCGCTGAGATTTGTTTGACTTTATTTCTTTGCATGTTGTCTATGATGATTTCTTTGCTAAGTGGTCTCTCCCTATGAAGTTTTCGATGATGCATAGCTAGAAGACTGAGGGTATGAGAACATGTTTTATTTCTTTATCTGCTTGTGGGTATATCTTGTTGGTCCTCACTGTCATGAGCATTTATGCTGGTCTTACTTGACACTATGGACCTACAAGGTATTATCCTTGACTATTTTGTGAGTGCATGCTTCTAGTCATCTTGACTTTCTTGTGTCTCGATGCGAGCATAATCTTGCTATATCAAACTTAGGTGATCTCACTGCATTAGTCATCTAGACCTACATGTCTTTGATGCCTAGGTGAGATTTCCACATTTCTATCTGATATAGATCATATTCAGATCCACATAGTTATGCTAGTGTGTATTGTATGATCTTGCGACGCTACCAATAACGCTCAATGATGAATATTAGATGTCTATTGGCTTTGTGACCTTGCAAGTAAACCACTTTTCATGTAGCTTGCATTCTTAAGTTCATGTTAGTTTAGTTTTGCATCTTGCATATGGAGAGAGCTCTCCTTTTCATCTTTCATGGACTTGTTAATCAACTGCGCTCACCTTTTGCTTCTTCCCGATCATGTCTTTCACTTCTTGTCTTTCATATCACATCATTTTCTATTCATTTCGGGATCGAAACTGAAATCTGAGTTAACCTTGATCACCCAAATTACCTTTCTTCTTCTTTAGTGCAGTTGGGTAACCTATTGAGGCCTGATCCTTCGATCTTCACTAGGGCATTCTTCACCTCTTCATCTCCATCTCTTTCAAACTTCTAGTCTTTCATTCACTTTCAAATCCCAAGTTCAAATTCTTCCCCTCCATGGTGTTTTCGGGTTGAGGGACTGCTTGGTTCGTGTCTCGGGTCCCATGTGTGGGGCATACCTTCACTGCTTGATGGTTATTCTATTCTCTTTCTTTGATTATGATTTCTAGTGATTTGATCATGTCTCTCTTGCTTTTGCTTTCCCTCTACCTGATTTCACTTTTGATCCCAAGGGGGCAGACACATCATATCTTATTGGCTATCTCTTTCCTAAGTGTTTAGTACTGTTGCTACCAGGCTGACCATGCAGGATTTGCTATCTTTCTGCACTTCATTCTTTGGAGTCAGAATGCTATTGCTTGCCTTCTTGGCTATCTCTTGCCTTCTTGGCTGATTTGAGTTGTTTTGTGATCCCAAATCGATCTCACATTTCAACTTCATTCTTTGACTACATGTGTTCCCAGATCGATCACACATTAGTCAAAGAGGGGCAAATGTATACACCTAAAAATGGTCACCTAGACTATTAGCCCCCATTTGCTAAATCATCAATTGTTTATTCTTGATCAAATCCTAGTTCTATCATTTATTCGATTATTTTCTATGGGCTAACCATTTTATCCTAAGTCTTTATTTATTTAAAAGGAATATTTCCTCCCCTTTTAAATAAATAAAAGCCCCCACTTTTCCTCTTATCCTAAGTTGCACAAATAAAGCATTATTCTTATTTTATAAAAAGGGAAAAAGCACTTTTTGTCTCATATGGACACAAAAGTCAACTCTTATTTTCCTATTGGAGGATACTTGTGCACATGGATTGCTCCTCTTTTAAGCTCCACCGTTGATTACATCTTTTGCCTCTTAATCTCCATGGTCCATTCCTTCTCATTTCCTATAAAAGAAGAGCTCTCTTCTTCATTCTAGATCCCCAACTTTTTATGCTAATATTATGTTGCAGGTTTTTTAGGTCACTTTGGAGCTTTTGAAGATTTGGAGCATTCTTAGCATCTACATCTCATTCTTGCATTCTTAGCTTAGCTTCATATTTATGCTTTCTTAGATTAGCTTCATTTCTATGCTCTAGATTAGCTCACATAGATTAATTAGCTTGGGTTGTAACACTTGCATATTTGCTTTCATAGCTTAGCTTGCATTTTCATTTCTAGTATAGTTGCATTGCATTTTCATTCTTGATTCTTGAGGATATTGGCATTCTTTCCCTTGTCTTCATTGAATCTCCCATTGCATGGTTTACTAGCAAGGTTATAGGCTAAATAGCTCTAGCTGAGAGCATTCTTAAAAACCCTTGCACTCCATGCCTAGGGAGCTATGGATCGATTTGTGAGGGCTCATTCTTGAGTTTCCTTGCATGTAATGATCCATAGAAGTGTGACACATTTATAGCACATAGTTGTTATTAGATCATACATTAATACACTTACTTCTTTGAATTTGTGTTCGAGCATCTTGCAATGTTATTGTTGTCATTGCATGCTTGTTGTTGGTGTGCACCATATATTGTTTTATACACATAGAACAATAGATTTGGGGACTTAGACTTATGTTCAATCCTTAGTAATGGTTTGAAGAACTAATTACTAGATGAGTGACTATAGTACCCTAGTTTACATTATTAGATGATCTTGTTTAATTTGTGTTCATTTCATGCAAAGATACATGTAAAGAAAAATAAATTTTTGCATCTAAAGATTGTATACACCTAAAAATGGTCATCTAGACTATTAGCCCCTTTTGCTAAATCATAAATCGCTTGTTCTTAATCAAATCCTAGCTCTATCATTTATTTGATTATTTTCTATGGGCTAACCATTTTATCCTAAGTTTTTATTTATTTAAAAGGAATATTTCCTCCCCTTTTAATAAATAAAAAGCCCCCACTTTTTCTCTTATCCTAAGTTGCACAAATAAAGCATTATTCTTATTTTATAAAAAGGGAAAAAGCACTTTTTGTCTCATATGGACACAAAAGTCAACTCTTATTTTCTCATTGGAGGATATTTGTGCACATGGATTGATCCCTCTTCAAGCTCCACCGTTGATTAAATATTTTGCCTCTTAATCTCCATGGTCCATTCTTCCTCATTTCCTTTAAAAAGAGAGCTCTCTTCTTCATTCTAGATCCTCAACTTTTTATGCTAATGTTATGCTACAGGTTTTCTAGGTCATCTTGGAGCTTTTGGAGATTTGGAGCATTCTTGGCTTTTGCATCTACATGTTATCATAGTTTCATTTCTTGCATTATCATGGCAAACTTAGCTTAGATTTCTTTTATCGTTTAGATTAATTCATCTAGCTTAACTAGGAGGCTTGGTAATACTTGCATCTTTCATTTTTATAGCTTAGCTTGCATTTCCATTTCTAGCATAGCATTGCATTATATTTTCATTCTTGATTCTTGAGGATATTGGCATTTTTGCCCTTGTCTTCATTTGAATCTCCCATTGCATGGGTTATTAGCAAAGTTATTGGCTTAATAGCTCTAGCTGAGAGCATTCTTAAAAACCCTTGCACTCCATGCCTAGGGAGTTATGGATCAATTTTTGAGACCTCATTCTTGAGTGTTCTTGAATGTAATGATTCATAGAAGTGTGACACAATTATAGCACATATTTTTGGTGCCCACCATGGGGCAGAGTAGACTAGCTTTGTCCCTTTTTTTCTGCATTTTCATCATTTTCCATCAATTTTTTGGCAAGTTTTTAGCTTAATTTTCGGTCTCTATTTTTTTGTCTCAGACTATCATACGATACTTTCCAGAAGTATTGTGTGATAGTTCTCTATATGCGCGTGCGATACTTTGCCTGTCAGAAGTATCGCCTGGCTATTGCAGAGAATATCGCCTGGTGTTGAGCGAAGTATCGCACAGACTAATATTATCGCTCCAGTATACTGAGAAGTATCACACGATAATTCTGGTGTCTGTAACTATCACCTATACCTAGCAGTGAGCTATTTTTGAGTTATTTTATTCACTGCTAACTTTTAAAAATTTTAAAAAAAATTTAGCGTTTTCAAATCCGTGCCACTGTGGAAAATGGGTGCCCATTTTTGAGAAATTTTTGCAAATGGTATCGAAAATCAAAGTGTGATATATCGTTGGAAAGGTTTTTTCATGCCTAATCCAACCATGATGGTTTCATTTTCAGATTTTGTCATTTGATCAGTTATTTTTTGTAGATTACCTGATTTTTCATGTGCTAACCATTGTTAGATTTTGGATTTTCCTAACCCTTGTGGGTCTAACAAGTTGTGGTTGTAGGTGCACTTGCTTGAGATATTTTTCCAAAAGAATGCATGTCAAAGAGGGTTACTAATGGTTTTTGCAGGGCTACCCTAAGCATAAAAACCAAATCAAGTGCTTATTTAATTATTTTATTTATTGAGTGCAGCATATACTAGTTGTTTCATTTCATAGGCACTTAATACCTTGTTGTAGGAATTTTGAGGTGGTAGCAGAGTATGCTCTTCACCCTTGTGGTGAAATAGAAATCTTGACCCATCTTGGGATTTTGAAAGCAAGGGGGTAACTAAATCTTTTCTTGGTGTGTTTAGGTGAAGTTTTTGAGATAGGGGAGTATGCTCTTCACCCTTGTGGTGAACCAAAAACCTTGAACCTCAAGAATTGATCCACTCTTTGTTTAGATTTAGAATTCTTTAGCGGGCCTGCTCTTGAGCAATCAAGAGGAACGACCCAAGTGGGGACAAGCTAATACTGAGCTATTCCAACCCACTATAATCTCAAGGCTATCAAGGACACAAAACCTTGGTAGACATAGTACTTATTTTCGCTTGATGTGAGTAACTTGTGGGATTGTGACCATGAGGAAAGCATTAAGCAAGAATGCTTAAGGTACTCTTGAGGCTGCGAGGTCCTAGTCCTTTATGAGGAGCAAGAGGGGTGCTATGAATGGAAGCCCTTACTATGAACCTTTAGATAGAGGCCACCTTATTTTAGCCGCTTAGCTTCTTGGTGCAAGGATTGATCCAAGTGGACTTACCTAGATCACCCCAAGACACTCACCATATGTGTTCTTTTGGTTGTGTTTTTGACACTTCCATGACAATGCCAATATCTCTTGTGGGCAACCACTTGGTGTGAGGCAAGGGAGCATCAAGTTGTGGGCCACATTGCTAAGTAATGAGTCTTGTCCTTCTAAGTTGTAATTGCTTGAATTGTCTTCGATTGTGCTATACTAGTGTAAATGTTTTGAACATTCAAACAAATGGTAGCATTCATAAGGTTCTCTATTTTGATATCACAAGTGCTTATCTTGGCAAGGTTTCTTTTGCCCTTGTTTCAAGTGTTCTATGACATGTTTCATCCTATACTATTTGCAAACCTATCTTTTATCTGCTGTTACTGCTTGTCAAACTAAGAAATTGCACTATCCAACCTTCAAACTTGATTAAAACGCTTCAAAAATGAGATTTTTATGTTCATTGGTTAAAGAATCACCCAAATCTGCAATAGTATTGCATGCCTTACTAAGAAATATCACACGATAGTTCGCGCCTGCTTTCTATCGCTTGCTTTGCCTAAAGTCTATCACTCTGGTTTCATGAACTTTGGAAATAACAGTAAGGTTCTTGGGAGAATCTAACTGTTTTAAAGCTCTTACATCTACAATCCATTCTTTAGGAACTTTGATCTCGGATAGATTGACCATTTTTGGAACAGTGAGCTGTGCTCCTTTAGTATCTGTTTGCCATAACAGAGAATACCTAACTTGGGATTTATCACTTCTTGGATCCTTCACAATAGGAATAGTTGTGTTAAACAACCTACCATACAAGGCAAAGAACAAAGCATGTGTTCTAGATCCAGGCTTCATGTTTAGGTACTGAGTTCCAAAGCTCTATCAACTAGTATAAGGTGAAGTATCACCTGACTAAGAAGTATCACCCTGTCTGCCTTGAAAGTATCACCCAAAATCTTTCTGTTGTCCTATCATTGCTGCAATCCAGAGTTGCTAAACTTGCATTTTAACCTATTGTAGAGTGTCTTTTTCTGTTCTTATCTGAAGCTGGACTGTTATCTGCATGCTTAGACTTGTTCTAGACTAAAAAAATGAGCTAAAACTATTGGATTTGAGTTTAACGAATACTACTCTTGATCACTTGTCATATCACGATTACCTCTCTAGCTACTTGCTTATTGAGCTTCTTACTCACTGCTCAGCTTTAGTCAATTGATTGCTGTAAGTGCTTGAGCACTTTTGATGAGCCATCTCTCTATTGTTCTACTTTGACAAGTGATCTTTATTAGCTTTTCTTATCTCAAATCTGAGAAACTTTGTCTCATTCTATTAGTCAACCAACATCTCTTTTCATGCTGGTTACAACTCGGTCTCAATTTGAGCAGGAGAGTCATCCTCCGTTCAATTATACATAGTTACCTTCTCCAACTAGATGCTCAAGAGCACCCCTTAGCAACAACAATTCTAGTTCTGACCAATCTGAGAATTCTAAGGCTACCCCGTGGTACAAAGGAGGTTTCCTCTTTTCCGCATTCAAGACCCCTAAAAACATAGACAGTGTCTCACTCACTTTGACTGAACAAGAAAAATTTCAACGCTTGCAAGAACACTTTGAGCATAAGGATAACCAAGCACGCTTAGAAAAAGAACACAATCAACAAAGGATGGATGCTGCTAGGCACATGGCTTATAGAGGGACATTTCATGAGCAACCTGAGACTAGTAATCATGAGCATAGATCTCTTTTTATCAATGGCAACAATGGCAACAACACGCCACCAAGATCTCCTCCAAGACCCACTTTTGGTATGCCTTCCTCACCTCCTAGACCTCCTCCCTCTCAACATGAGGCAGAGGCTGATGATGAGATTTCTAGTGAGGATCTTATGAGATTTGAACAAGATGTGGTCTCCCAATGAATGATGCATAAGCTTTTAGAGTGTAATGGCAATCAATATTTTCAATATATGACTTCTAGAGGATACAAGCTTCCTCCCGGCTATGATGTCAGACAAATTGTCCAACAAAGAGTACCAACTAAATTAGAAGTCCTTCAAGAAGAACTGCGTCAGACAAATCAATGCCTTACCCAAATGGAAATAGAAGGAGAGCCTCCAAAGGTCTCTTTTGTAGAATCAATTTGTGCTCTTCCTTTTGATAAAATTCTATACATGGTCCCTTTTCCTAGGGATATTGAGGTTCCCAAATATGATGATTATGATGGAAATGGAGATCCCCATGAACATGTGCGTCACTTTTATGCTCTTAGTATGGACTTTCTTCATGAAGACACATTTCTTCTATGATTATTCCCTCGAAGCTTAAGAGGCCAAGCTTTATAATGGTTTGCGAAATTGACACCACCTCTTAAGACTTTTGATGAGTTGGCTCAGCGATTTACCCAACATTATTCTTACAACATCCAACAACCTATCACCATGATAGATCTCGATAATCTAAGACAACATCAAGGTGAGCCATTTGCAACTTACAACGTTGGAGGTCATTGTATTCTAGGTATCCTCATCTGTTACCTGAAAGAGAAAAGATTGACATTTTTGTCAACACTCTTGTGCTTGAGCTATTTTATGATCTAAGGAAGCAACTATTCTCCTCCTTTCATGACATGGTTGAAAGTGCATATCGAATTGAGGATGTAGCTATAAGAAAAGGGGATATTGTTATTAATAAAGATGCTAAAGGCAATGGCAAAGACAAGAACAAACCTTGGAATAAAAACAAGCATGTTGTTAATGATGGGGTTGTTGACGCTCCTAAAGCTAAAGAGCCTGCTTTCAATCTCTCCAATGTTATCTATGCAGCAAAACAACAAGAAGTTGTCAATGCTCACGGTGCTCCTAAACCTCAATATGTAGATAAGCCTAAGAAGTCATTTCGAAAGTGAGTCTATACCAAGTTGGCAGAACCTTATGATGTGATCCTTAAGACTTTGGTTGACAATGGATATCTTACACTTCCTAATAAACCGAGTAACTGGGATCTGCTAAATAAGCCTGATTGGTGGTGAGAGGATCATTATTGTCATTATCATAGAAACAAGGGACATCTGACAGACAATTGTTTTAAGCTTAAGGATGATATTCAGGATCTTATTGAGAACAGCACAATCTCCACTGATGGCTTAACTAAAAATTCTGATCACACAACTTTCAAAGATCCTCTACCTAAGCATGATAAGGGGGAAACCTCTCAAGCACATAAGAAGAATCATGATGCAAAGATCAATTACACATATCCTTCTAATACACCTATGATTAACATGGTAGAGCCCGTTGAGAGTATTCTAATGATGAGGTCTCAAGATGATAATAAAGCCAATCATGGTAAGCCAAAGTTGGTCTTGCAAACATGTGATAGTTCATCTTCCCAAAGTGAGACACTGAATGCTGTTACTAGGGGGCAAGCCAAGATTGTCCTTAAAATTGTGCAAGATCCCAAGAAAGCTTTTCCTTCCAAACAACCGGCTCCTTCAGCCACCCCTAGCTATGATCTTGTCCAACATTTGCAAAAGACACCAGCACAGATATCTATCCTTGAGTTGCTTTGGTTATCCCCTTCGCATAGAGAGATTCTTGATGAGGCTCTACGTACAACACGTGTTCCCAATGACATTGATCCAAATCAATTTTAGGCTATGGTCAACCACATTTCATCCACTATCTCTCTCCTTTTCTGCAGAAGATGACATATGTATTGCTCACCTGCATAATCTAGCTTTACACATTGAAGTTCTAGTCTACAATACCCAAGTCTGCCGAGTCTTGATAGACAATGGTGCAGGGTTAAATATTGTTTCTTTCAATGTCATACAATAATTGGGTTTGTCAAAATTCACTGTGGATTCCAAGAATAAGATCACTATAAAAGCTTATGATGAAGTGGAAAGATCTTCCAAAGGTCTTGTCACACTGCCTGTCCGAGTGGGCCCTGTCACAAAAGATATTAACTTCCAAGTATTGGACATCCCACTCACATATAACATTTTTTTGGGTCATCCTTGGATCCATGACATGCATGTTGTTCCTTCCACTTATCATCAGTGCGTCAAATTTCCATACAATGGCACTGAAGTTGTGATTCCTGGAGACCATACTATTGCTATTAATGCTCTTGCTGCTGCTAAAAAATTTGTTCCTCATAATGAACCTACTGTTGATCCTAGTATGTCTCTAGTTGCTGCTAAGAAATCACTTAAGATGATGAGCCTTGGTATGGGTGAATATACATTGGATTCCTTTGCTTCTATACCTATTTCTCCTAGGTCATATGGGAAACCTTTTGATAACATGAAGCCTTCCACTTCTGCTATGGTGATCTTTGATACTTTTGTTCCTTCATCCATTCCTTTAGAAGTAGAAAGAGAAGAACAAGTTGTTCAAGAGTGGATCTATAGAGAGGATTCTAGAAATACCCCCATGCTTAGTAATTCAGACACAGATACAGATGAGTCACCACTACACAATATGGCTCACATGGGAGATGATCTTCCTTCTACTTCACTTCTTTGGGGAGAAGAATGTATATCTACTGATGATATGGCTAAGGCCTCTATGTCTAGAACCTATGTGCCTAAAGAATCATTGCACTATGATAGACAACGTCACAACATTGCACGACTACTACAAAGAGGTGATCTCTCACATAATGACATGAGTATCTCTACTTCTCAGCATCTTAAGCCTCTTCCAAAAGATTCTTCCATGATAGATATGGATGTTGATGTAGTTCATACCTCTGGTAACCATCCTGATGTAGTCAATGAGTCTCACGAAGGGTTTGATGGGTTTTTTTCCCATATTGCCTTAGTAGACTATGTTGGTCCTTCTATGACAAATCTAGATCTAGCTACTTTTGGAGCTTACCCTATAGGCTCAACTTCTCTTGTCACCAGAGATGACATCCCTCACATAAATGCTATTGAACTAGTCACTTCATTTCATCTCGCATCAACACCTGTTACTTCTTCCACCTGTGAACTAGCAACAAAAAAGATTGAATCAGCAATCAAGTATCACAGTCATCAAGTCAAAAAAAAAGAGCAATGGTTGGATGGTGAAAAACCACATTGTGGTGGTATCCGAACCTAAGAAAAGTAAAAATAAAAATTTGCTCAACAATAATGATTCTCAAATAAAAGATGACAAGTTGATTCTCTACAACAAAATGGTGCACTACTTCAAGCATGATCTCATATCTGTTACACTTCAGCCCATTCCTAGAGTTGAGAACAAAGTTGCTAATGCCTTGGTTACTTCGACATCCATCTTACAAATGAAAAGGCATAAATTTCACTTCAAGTTCCTGGTGGATGAATAACGCTATCCTACTCACAAATCCTACAATCCTACCATCTTTTCATGTCTTCCACCTCATATTCCTTTGGAAATCCACCATGCATTCTTTTCACCATCCCTTACACTTTGCCTTTGTCTCTGGTGACTTGTATATGAAGGGTCTAGATGAAACTCTCCTTAGGTGTCTAGAAATAGAGGAGTCAGAAAAAGTGCTAGTTGAAATCCATGATGGCATATGTGGATCACATTCTAACAATCCTCCGCTAGCTCAGACACTACTTAGGGCTGGTTATTATTGGTTGAACTAGTTGAGACCTCCTATCGTCACAGTTGCAGCATTTGGGTCTAGGGCCTATCAATTTTCTACATCAAAGGAAACAAATTCTTGATGCCCGTTTCTGTCTCGGGCATTCTTTGTACATATTTTATGATCCTGAAAAAACTTCAAAAAAATTCATATATGATGCTGAAAAAATTTTTAAAAATGAAAAAATATAAAAAATATAAAAAAATAAAAATAGAAAAAGTGCCTTGGTGAAAACCTGAAAATAGGCGCCTTGGTAGCAAAAAAATAAAAAAAAATAATAAAAAGTCCTTAAAAAATTACAATAAATCTATCAAGTGGTGAAAACCTGGAAATAGGTGCTACTTGAGACCCTTGCACCTATGTCTATCAATCTTGTGTGGCGCTCATTCACTCCACTTCTCACTTTGTCTCTCCTAGCCTGGAATTGACTTTTGTCTTAGTCTAGGGGGCATATGTTATTCTAGCTTATCTTGGGTCTCTTTGTGCATTTGGGTTTCTTAGGCACCTCGCAAATGATATTTTTCAACACCACCCCAATTGTGTTTTTCAACACTACCTTAGCGTCGAGTGTTTCGTAACACTTATTAGATGTCCTACCTGCAGTCTAGATGATGAGATATTTCTCACTGGCAGATGCGATACTCAAAGTTTGACTCTATGACCTACACACACGCACTTGACTCACTGAGACTTGCTTGGCTTTATTTTCTTTGTGTGATGTCTATGATGATTTCTTTGCTGAGTGTTCTCCCCCTATGATCATTTTCGATGATGCATAGCTAGAAGACTAAGGGAATGAGAACATGTTTTATTGCTTTTTCTACTTGTGGATATATTTTTTTGGTCCTACTTGTCATTAGCATTTATGCTTGTTCCACTTGACATTGGGATCTACAAGGTATTATCCTTGACTATTTTGCAAGTGCATGCTTATAGTCATCTTGACTTTCTTGTGTCTCAATGTGAGCATAATCTTGTTATATCGAACTTAGGTAATCTCACTACACTAGTCATCTTGACCTACATGTCTTTGATGCCTAGGTGAGATTTTCACATTTCTATCTGATATAGATCATATTCAGATCCACATAGTTATGCTAGTGTGTATTGTATGATCTTGTGACGCTACCAATAACGCTCAATGATGAATATTAGATGTCTATTGGCTTTGTAACCTTGCAAGTAAACCACTTTTCATGTAGCTTTCATTCTTAGGTTCATGTTAGTTTAGTTTTGCATCTTGCATATGGAGAGAGCTCTCCTTTCATCTTTCATGGACTTGTTAATCAACTCCATTCACCTTTCGCTTCTTCCCGATCATGTCTTTCACTTCTGGTCTTTCATATCCCATCATTTTCTCTTCATTTCAAGATCAAAACTGAAATCCGCGTTCACCTTTCTTCTTCTTTCATGCAGTTGGCTGACCTTTTGAGGCCTGATCCTTCGATCTTCATTGGGGCATTCTTCACCTCTTCATCCTCATCTCTTTCAAACTTCCATTCTTTCATTCAATTTCAAATCCCAAGTTCAAATTCTTCCCCTCTGTGGTGTTTTCAGGTTGAGGGACCACTTGGTTCGTGCCCCGGGTCCCATGTGTGGGGCATCTCTTAATTGCTTAATGGTTATTCTATTCTCTTTCTTCAATTATGATTTCTACTGATTTGATCATGTCTCTCTTGCTTCTGCTTTCCCTCTACCTGGATTTCACTTTCGATCCCGAGGGGGTAGACACATCATATCTTATTGGCTATCTCTTTCCTAAGTGTTTAGTACTGTTGCTACCAGGCTAACCATGCAGGATTTTCTATTTTTTTGCACTTCATTCTTTGGAGTCAGAATGCTATTGCTTGCCTTCTTGGCTATCTCTTGCTTTCTTGGCTAATCTGAGTTGCTTTGTGATCCCAAATCGATCTCACATTTCAACTTCATTCTTTGACTACATGTGTTCCCAAATTGATCACACATTAGTCAAAGAGGGGCAAATGTATACACCTAAAAATGGTCATCTAGACTATTAGCCCCTTTTGCTAAATCATAAATCGCTTGTTCTTGATCAAATCCTAGCTCTATCATTTATTTGATTATTTTCTATGGGCTAACCATTTTATCCTAAGTTTTTATTTATTTAAAAGGAATATTTCCTCCCTTTTTAATAAATAAAAGCCCCCACTTTTCCTCTTATCCTAAGTTGCACAAATAAAGCATTATTCTTATTTTATAAAAAGAGAAAAAGCATTTTTTGTCTCATATGGACACAAAATTCAACTCTTATTTTCTCATTGGAAGATATTTGTGCACATGGATTGATCCCTCTTCAAGCTCCACCATGGATTAAATATTTTGCCTCTTAATCTCCATGGTCCATTCCTCCTCATTTCTTTTAAAAGAAGAGCTCTCTTCTTCATTCTAGATCCTCAACTTTTAATGCTAATGTTATGTTGCAGGTTTTCTAGGTCATCTTGGAGCTTTTGGAGATTTGGAGCATTCTTGGCTTTTGCATCTACATGTTATCATAGTTTCATTTCTTGCATTATCATGGCATACTTAGCTTATATTTCCTTTATGCTTTAGATTAATTCATCTAGCTTAACTAGGAGGCTTGGTAATACTTGCATCTTTCATTTTCATAGCTTAGCTTGCATTTCCATTTCTAGCATAGCATTGCATTGCATTTTCATTCTTGATTCTTGAGGATATTGGCATTTTTCCCCTTCTCTTCATTTGAATCTCCTATTGCATGGTTTACTAGCAAAGTTATTGGCTTAATAGCTCTAGCTGAGAGCATTCTTAAAAACCCTTGCACTCCATGCCTAGGGAGCTATGGATCGACTTTTGAGACCTCAATCTTGAGTGTTCTTGAATGTAATGATTCATAGAAGTGTGACGCAATTATAGCACACAAAGATTACATATATATATATATATATATATATATATATATATATATATATATATATATATATATATAAAATAACTTTTAAAATAATATGCAAGAGTACAGGCATACATAAGAGGATGAACATAAATAATAAGGGTGCCAGACATTGCTTGAAGTGATGAATTTTTTACCCGAGTATGAATCTAGTGTGCCCCTATGTGATCCAGAACCTACAAAGAAAAGAGAGATGGGGGTTAGATAAAAAATATCTAAGCAATGAATGGCATCCTATTACTGATCCTCATCTACAATTATGCATGTGCATAGTCAAGCCATACACTTCTGAAAGAAAAACCAAGCTCACAGTCTCAATGAAATAAATAGTGTATAAAATAATATATGGTGCACAACAACAACAAGCATGCAATGACAACAATAACATTGCATGATGCCCGAGATCAAATTCAATATGGTAAGTGTGTTAATGTATGATCTAATAGCAGCAACCTCATTGATCATTACCTGTCACTCCTCCATCATTATAGAAGAGATAACAACCTACAACTATATTTCATAATTCCTCCTTTGAAGTATATATAAATGGACATGAGGTGCTCAAACAATGAGCTCATAAACAATGCATGATGCCCTAGCTTGCAGCCTACAAGCCATGAAGATATTTCCTCATGAAATGATCATAAATGGGGAGTACCACATAGTGAATATCAACAACAAAACAAATAAAGAGAGATCAAACACTTCACACAATACCTTGAAGGTAATAGAAACGATGTCCTAGCTCTCAAAGCTCACGGGTCATCAAGCATTCCAAATGAAAAGATGTAAACAATGTCAGTATTAAACAGTGATCTCATGAACAATATATGATGCCCTAGCTTGCAGCCTATGAGCCATCAAGATATTTCCTCATGAAATGATCATAAACGGGGTGTACCAAATAGTGAATATCAACACCAAAACAAATAAAGAGAGATCAAACACTTCACACAATATATGTTATTTTATAAAATTTTATTAAGACTAAATATATTGTTTTATGAGCTCACTGTTTGAGCACCTCATGTCCCTATTTGATTGGTTGGTGTTTTGTTTGTTATATTGATGCTATTAGATCAAATAGGAACATCAATAATAAAATAGGGACATCAGTAATAAAATAATAGACATACAGTTTTGAATTTGAGCTCATAAAGATTAACTTTTAGAAGAATATGAATGAATGCAAACATACATAAGTGGATGAACATAAATAATAAAGGTACCAGACATCGTCTGAAGTAATGAAGTGTTGACTTGGGGTTCAATCTAGTATGCTCTTGTATGATCCAAAACCTGCAAGGAAGGAAAAGATGGGGTTAGATCCAAAGGATCTAAGCAATGCCTGACACCCTATTACTGATCCTTGTCTACAATTATGCATGTGCAATGTGAATAAAAACTAAGAGTATTGAATTTTATCATGCAATGTTATTGTTGCCATTTCGTGCTTGCTGCTGTTGTGCACCATATATTGTTTTATACACTATTTACTTCATTGAGACTGTGGGCTATTGTAGTTGACTGTATTCTTTTGGGGTCTGATCTATTGTAGTTGTTTCTTTATTCTTTGAATCATTGTTTATAATTACTTTTGATGCAATATTTGTGTGAAGAACAAGAACAAAATGGTGAACGGGTGTATTTGACAAAGATAAACATGACACATTTTGTTGGGCTGATTGGGTTGCCCTGGTTCCATTTTCATTATAGAAGAGATAACTACCTACAACTATATTTCATAATTCTTCCTTTGAAGTCATAGGTTAGTTTAACTATTGGACAATGAGCTGATAGAAGTTTCAAATAGATTTGAATAAAAACTAAGAGTATTGAATTTTATCATGCAATGTTATTGTTTTCATTGCATTCTTGTTGCTATTGTGCACCATATATTGTTTTATACACTGTTTATTTCATTGAGACTGTGAGCTATTGTAGTTGACTGTATTCTTTTGGGGTCTGATCTATTGTAGTTGTTTTTTTTTTCTTTGAATCATTGTTTACAATTACTTTTGATGCAATATTTATGTGAAGAACAAAAACAAAATGGTGAACGAGTGTATTTGACAAAAATAAACATGACACATTTTGTTGGGCTGATTGGGTTGGCCTGGTACCATTTTCATTATAGAAGAGATAACTACCTACAACTATATTTCATAATTCTTCCTTTGAAGTCATAGGTTAGTTTAACTATTGGACATGAATGAGATGATAGGAGTTTCGAATAGATTTCAATAAAAATAAAGAGTATTGAATTTTATCATGCAATGTTATTGATGTCATTGCATGTCTGTTGTTGATGTGCACCATATATTATTTTATACACTATTTATTTCATTGAGACTATGAGCTATTGTAGTTGACTGTATTCTTTTGGGGTCTGATCTATTATAGTTGTTTCTTTTTTCTTTGAATCATTGTTTACAATTACTTTTGATGCAATATTTGTGTGAAGAACAAGAACAAAATGGTGAATGAGTGTATTTGACAAAGATAAACATGACACATTTTGTTGGGCTGATTGGGTTGGCCTGGCCAGATATTAAACAGTGAGCTCATTAACAATGCTAGTATTAAACAGTGAGCTCATGAACAATGTATGATGCCCTAGCTTGCAGCTCGCGAGCCATCAAAACATTTCCTCATGAAATGATCATAAATGGGGAGTACCAAAAAGTGAATATCAACACCAAAACAAATAAAGAGAGATCAAACACTTCACACAATGCCTTGAAGGTAATAGAAATGATACCCTAGCTCTCAAAGCTCACAGGTCATCAAGCATTCCAAATGAAAAGATGTAAAGAATGCCAGTATTAAACAGTGAGCTCGTGAACAATGTATCATGCCCTAGCTTGCAACCCGTGAGCCATCAAGACATTTCCTCATGAAATGATCATAAACGGGGAGTACGCACATAGTGAATATCAATAGAAAAACAAATAAAGAGAGATCAAACACTTCACACAATGCCTTGAAGGTAATAGCAACGATGCCCTAGCTCTCAAATCTCATAGGTCATCAAGCATTCCAAATGAAAAGATGTAAACAATGCCAGTTGTTGACACAGAAAATTGGCAAAAGGCTTAAATCAATCAAAAGGTGCATCAAATCATCAAAATAGCATGAAAAGTCAATAAATGGGACAAAGGCAATTCAAATCAAAAGAAAATTCAATTAAATGATTAAATGATTAAATAAAGCTTGAAAAGGGGAAAAACACTATGAAATTGATTAAATTCAATTAATGACATAGTTGTTGAAAGAAAAAATCAAAATGAACCTCTTACCCTTCATGGCTAAATTTAATTACTTTAATTAATTAATAAATCATAATTTCCCTCAACAAAGTAAATTGGAGACAAAATAGACACAAATCACTCACTTCTGTTGAAATGGTCCAGCCTTTTGAAACCATTTAAATGATTGTCCCCTCCTTGTCCCCCCATTTATGGACAAAGCAAAGTCAATTGACCTTACCCAAGCATAACCATGATCAACTCACTCTACCCCCTACCCTTGGGAAATTACTATAAGTATGAAGCATTTTGGAGAGCATTTCCATCTTAGAATTTCAATTGAAAAGCATTGTTACTATAGTCAATTGAGATCATTTTCTAAGAGCAATTGAAGCATTTGAACATTTAGAGTTTATCATTTTAGCATTTTATCATTGCATTGTTATCAATGGAACTAGATTAAGCATAAATTCATCATATAATAAGCATTTAGAAGCATCATAGTAGCATTATTCTCATTTTAGAGGTGTCACTAGTGAAGATTTGCAGCTGAGAGCTCACTTACCACTTCTTTCTAGAGATCCATGAGATGTTATAGATTGTAGTTGCATTTTAGAGTAAATTTCCTTTGTATTTAGCTTAAATTGTTGCTACTTGATCTTAATTTCATGAAGGTGTTAAACTCACACATACAAATGGCACCCACCGTGGGGCATTGAGCCTCAAATACTAACAAATTTGTGATTTAAATCATCTTTGCATATATTTTTGTCTGGTTTCCGTGTGTTTTTTGCAAGAATTTTCTAAAGTCACGCCTATGGGAGATCTATTCACGCTTAGAATCCTTACAGTGTCACTTCGGAAGCCTGATCTTATGCCTGTTAGCTGGAAACTCACGCCCGGAATGGCAAAGCATTCAGCCTTTACGGTTTCAAATCACACCTACAACACAGGGAGTATCACTTATGTTTAAACTGTTGTCGCTTAATTTGAGACTTTGCATTGCCTTTAATAGTTTCAATCACACGTACAAGAAATTCAGTCACGCATGTAAGCAATTCAGTCACGCATATAAGAATTTTGTTCACACGTAAAAGAATTTCATTCATGCATACAAGCAATTTAGTCACATGTAAAAGCATTTCATTCACGCGTAAAATAATTTTAGTCATGCTTTTGCAAGAAAATTTATCGCTTAATAGTGTATTCTGTCGCTTTTCATTTACTATTTTGTGCAAATTAATCTTCTAGTCATGCTTTTGATTAAACTGCCCGTGCCTGTGTAACTTTTGGTATCACTTGAGCCCTTAACTGTGACGCTCGCTACTGATAACGTTACGACTGTACACAGTTTACTCACGCGTACTAGCTGGATTATGTCACCTGATGTCTCTGGCTTATTTTCACGTTTAAATTGATAAATCTCAAGGACTAATTTGCTATTATGTTATTTAAACAGTAAATGAATGAGCATCTGAAGGTGAAGAAGCCATAAAATAGAGTCAATCAAGAAGATAAAGCCTTGACAAAAAGGATTAAGAAGGAGAATCAAGCACACATTAAGGCGGTTCTTGAGATAACATTAGACGAAGATACTAAGGTACATGCTCTATCATAGAAAAGTGCTCAAAAGTCCTATTAGAGTATACCTTATTGTCTTAAATGCTTACAAAGTGAAATATGTTTCTTTGAATTGGGAATTTAGTCCCTAAGTTTGTAAAATTTGCAAAGTATTTGAGTAACAAGAATCAAGAGCATAATCAAATTGTAGTATTTCAAGCTTTTGATTTTCATTTCCCCTCACTTCTTTGTTTGTGCTGACTAACTTGTTGGTAGAGGGAACGCACTTGCTAAGGTAAGGGAAAAATTTGGAGATAGAAGCAAGAAAACTACTATTTAAAAATACCCCTAGCCTTTGCTAGCATCGGTTAAGGTATTTTCCTCATCAAGCTTGCACATTCCCTTAGCTTGTGGCATATTCAAAGTTCTAAACATAGCTTAAACATTAAAAGAAAAGAACAAACATTTCAATTATAAGAACCCCTTTGTCATGGGGTTGAAAAAGAAAAAAAATTGATTGTAAGTGTTTGGGAGAAATCCACATTTCATGCTTTTCATTGAACATGTTTAGAACTTAGTGGGCTCACCTCCCGAGATTGCCTTAAAGGGCCGATGAGAGGGATAGCCCAAAGTGGGATACACTTGCTTTTGCCGTGAGAATCCAACCCACTATAAAATGAAATGCATGTATCCTTAATGGGGTGCATGACAAAAGGATTTTAATTTCTCAAACTTCCTCTAGTAGTCCTCACAGATTGCGCAAAATCGTGCTTCGGTGCATGTGGGAAGCCCCTTAACATACTTGGGGGATGGGAGAGTTTAATCCATTTTGAACGAAATATTTACTAAAACTTAGATAAAATAGCAAAGCCACCTTGTAGAACCATGTTTACAAGACAATTTGACTTTAGGTAGGCTATTTGGAATCTATTCTTGTGCTATACTTGTGAAAACATTCGAGAATATACACATTAGATTGTTTTTAGAGACATTGATATGTGTGTTGCGTTTGTTTTTTATTTTCAAACAAGAAAATTTCAAAAAATTTGATCTTAAACATTTTAAAAATCAAAAACCTTACACCTTGGTCAGATAAGTGTCGCCTATGCATAAAAAAAAACTCACCTAACAGAGATTCAGTCACGCCTGTGACTTATTCAAACCCACATAGACATCCTAAAGTCACGCTTAGAAAAAATTGAGACGCACCTGGAAGAATTGGAAACCCGCTTAGTAATAGCAAAGTGTCACCTAAGAACCTACAGAGGATCGCCTAACAACAAACCAGTGCACGCCTACAGGAGTTTTGGTCATGCCTATGCTTGGTTCAGTGATACCCAGAAACACAAAAGGGCAAACAAAGAGTATTTCCTGAAGGATTCAGAAAAAATTAGTTTCATATTTGGATACCCTTTTTGAAGGTACTCTTTATCAATGCAACAAATAGATCATATTCTTGAAAATCATTTATAATGATGAGTCTATTTGAGAAAAAAATCAACCCTATTATGGAGAACAATTATCGAAATCAAGATCAAAATGTCCATTGGAATCAAGATGATGAAGTATCTGAAGATGAAGTTTTAGAAGCACTCCAAGATCCCATGTTTGTGAAAATAATGCAATTAGTTTTGGAGAGGAATAAAGAAGCATATTTCATGAAGTTAGTTCAAGCAGGAGCTAAGCTTTGATGCAGGAGCATCCTGGGTGTAAGAGCAATCTTGCATCACCCAAAAATATTTCTGTTTTTATATTCAATAAGGGCTATTTTGTGCAGAGCTGTTATTTATGGAAAGTTACTATTTTTGGTAATTTTCGTATGTGCTCATAATGATCTGATTTCTTTTTTGGAGGTTCATTTTGGTCATATAAGTCTGCCAGCAAAGTTTCATGGCTAGATCAGGTGTAGTTTTGAAGATATTGAAGATTTTCGGTATTGGCAGCAGGGTACAGGAACTTCGAACTCAGTTTTGAAGGCTTTAGAGGCCCCGGATGAGGTCAAAAATTTGGGTGATGGGCGCTTGCATTGATTTAGCCTGTAGAGCGCATCGTGGCGTTTCCGAAATGGGGTTATAATAGTCAATCGGGTCAACTGGTGATGACTTATGATCTCCGGAAGTCGGGTCACCTGAAATGGCAGAAAATAATTTTCCTTCAAAATTTCTGTTCGGGTTTCAAAAGTTATTTTGAGCCGACTTTGATGTAATAAATTGAAAAAAATAAAATAATTCTAAGTTTGGTCGGCCCTTAGGGCTAAATTTCTGGAACCTTCTCGGGCGGTGGAAATTGTCTATATAAGGAAGGCTGTATTATTGTCTTAGGCAGTTCAAAATAGTTCTGGGTAACAGTTCGAGGCTTTGTCCTACAGAATATTGTAAGGGAATGCCCATGTGGCTTTGCATATTGTAATTCTGAAAGTTTGTAATTCCACATTTGTGGAGATAATAAGAAGCCAATTTTTCTGTTCTTGCATATTATTGTTGTTGTTTCTCTTTTTTCTGTTATGTGTTTGTGGTATTAAGAGGAGCACCTTCATCAAGTGGTATCAGAGCAGAAGTTCTTGAGTGTGTAAACAGATCACCGACCGTGAGGCAGTTTGCACTAGGACCGTGGCTAGGGTTTCAGCGCGCATTGTGAAAATGCCTCCACGAAGGGAACGTGGCGGAAGAGCTGGTGTTGTAACACCTGAGGTTAGAGAGCTGCAGAGACAAGTGCGAGCATTGCAAAAAGAGATTCGCAGAGGAATGAATCTTAATGTCAGAGATGAAAGCGAGGATGAAGCCGAAGAAGAATATCAAGAAGGAGAAGCTGAAATTGTGAACCAGGAGGAAGAAAGACTTTTTCGGGCGATTTCCAAGATTGGGAAAAGACCTAAGATTGAGGTTCCTACATTTTCTGGAAATCTTAACCCAGAAGAATTGATCGACTGGATTAACGAATGTGAGGAATATTTTGAGTATGAAGATGTTGAGGATCCTGATAGGGTCAAATTTGCGAAGGCCAGACTGAAAGGTCATGCGAAGATCTGGTGGCAAGAAATTCAATTGGAGCGAAATAGAAGAGGGAAAGATAAAATCACAAGATGGGATCGGATGGTGGAAAAATTGAAGCGACAGTTCATTCCTGTTGATTATGAGCTTGACCTACTGAAGAAAATGCAAAGTTTGAAGCAAGTAGGAAAATCTGTTCAGGAGCATACAGAAGAGTTCTATCGACTCCTCATCAAAACAGGCCATGCCGAAGCTGATAAGGAGAAAGTTGCCTGATACCTTAATGGGTTAAGGCCAAGAATTCAGGAGGAGTTGAATCTGGTTCGAATGAACAGTATTGAGGAGGCATACCAATTTGCCCTAAAAGTAGAGGAAAAGCTGAACAAGAAATTCGAGAGCAGACAAAACGAAAGAGGTCGCGGTGGACGATCTGGTGGACGGTCATATGGTGGCCGAAATGAAGATCCGAAAAAGAAGGATGAGGCCAGTAGCAGTCAAAATCAGTGAGGAAATAATTCCAATCGCTTCCAGGATCAGAATAATAGAGATCAGAGAGGAAGAGGAAGAGGACAAGGATCTGGAAGAGGTGGCTTCCGTAGAACATGTTTTCACTGTGGAGAAGAAGGTCATAGGGCATTTGAATGTCATCAGCGCCAAGGCAGAACGGACAGGAGAAATGAAGGCCAGGCCAAAGTTGCACATGTAGATGAAGATGCCAGATCATCAAATTCTGAAGATGCTAAAAGAGGAGAAACGTTGATTAACAGAAGAGTCCTGTTGAGTGGTGAGAATGAACCTGAGCAAAGGAGGAGCCTGTTTCGCACTAGGTGCAAGTGTGAAGGTAAATGTTGTGATATGATTATTGATAGTGGAAGCACTGACAATTTGGTGTCAGAAGAGATGATGACAAATTTGAAGCTCAAGAGACAGAAACACCCACATCCATATCAGATTGCCTCGGTACAGGATGACCACAAGGTCATGGTCAATGAACAAAGCCTAGTGAAGTTCAAGATCGGCGGGTACCAAGATGAGGTACTATGTGATATCATCTCTATGGATGCATGTCATATGTTATTGGGTAGATTGTGGTAGTTTGACAGATGTGTTGGACACGATGGTCGTGCGAATACCTATTCCCTGACAAAGGATGGAGTGCGACATAAGCTAAAGCCATTGAAGGAGACCGAAGAAAAAGTATGTGGTAATGCAAGAATAACATTTGTTGATGGAAGGAAATTCTTAGATGGTATGAGGCATGAGCATGTATGTTTTGCTTTAATTCCAAAAGCTGGTAAAGAGGAAGTAGAAGATGTTCCTGTAGAAGTTTCAGATTTGTTGAATGAGTTTCAGGATATTGTATCCGATAACGTGCCTGATGGATTACCACCAGTCAGGAAGATCAGTCATCAGATGGAGTTGATCCCAGGAGCGAGTTTGCCGAATAAGGCAGCACACAGAATGACACCTGCAGAAAGTGAGGAGTTGAACAGACAAGTACATGAACTGTTACAGAAAGGTTTGATCCGTGAGAGTCTGAGTCCCTGTGCTGTACCAGAGGTATTAGAATCAAAGAAGAATGGAGAATGGAGGATGTGTAAAGATTCTAGAGCAATAAACAAGATCACAATCAAGTACAGGTTTCCATTGCCAGGAATGGATAATATTATGGACTGTTTGAGTGGAGCTGTGTATTTCTCAAAGATAGATCTGAAGAGTGGATATCATCAGATTCAGATCAGAAAAGGAGATGAATGGAAGACTACCTTCAAAACAAAGGAAGGACTATATGAGTGGTTAGTCATGCCTTTTGGGCTAACCAATGCACCGAGCACATTCATGCGGCTCATGAACGAGGTTCTGAAAGAATTTCTGGGTAAGTTTGTCATTGTTTACCTAGATGATATTTTGATCTTTAGTAAGACATTGGATGAGCATATGATGCATATTCGTATGGTATTTGAGAAGTTGAGAGGAGAAATTGCTGATTAATTTGAAGAAGTGCAGTTTTGTGAAGAAAGAGTTGGTGTATTTGGGATTTGTAGTTTCAGGAGAAGGTCTAAAAATGGACCCAGAGAAGGTACAGGCTATCCTTGAATGGCCTACTCCAAGGAGTGCTACTGAGGTAAGATCTTTTCATGGTCTAGCTAGTTTTTACAGAAAGTTTATCAAAAATTTTAGCAGTATTTGTGGACCCTTGACTGAAACAATGAGAGGGGATAGAAAAGAATTTAAGTGGACTAATGGGGCAGAAAAAAGTTTTCAATTGTTGAAACAAAAAGTTACAGAACAACCTATTTTAGCACTTCCAGATTTTAATAAGGTGTTTCAAGTAGATTGTGATGCTAGTGGTACTGCAATAGGAGCTGTTATGAGCCAAGAAGGTAAACCTGTTGCTTATTTCAGTGAGAAGTTAAATGATGCCAAGAGGAAATATTCTATTTATGATTAAGAATTTTATGCTATAGTTCAGGCATTAAAGAAGTGGAGACATTATCTGCTTCCTAAGGAGTTTGTTTTATATACTGATCATCAAGCTTTGCAATATTTCAATAGTCAAGGAAAATTGAATCAAAGGTATTTGAAATGGGTTGAGTTTTTGCAGAGTTATACATTTGTTTTGAAACACAGGATTGGAAAGTCTAATAGGGTTGCAGATGCTCTTAGCAGAAGGCAACTATTGCTGACAGAAATGCAGATTGAAGTGGTTGGGTTCAAGGAACTCAAGAATTTATATCCAGAGGATCCTGATTTTGGTGAAGCTTGGACAGCTTGTACAGAACCTGTTACTCTAGACAGGACGAAATGGTTGGATTTCATCATCCAGGATGATATGCTATTCAGAGGAAGTCAGTTGTGCATTCCACGAAGTTCTATGAGGGAGAATCTCATCAAAGAGAAGCATAGCGGAGGATTGGCTGGACATTTTGGTCGTGACAAAATCCTTTCTTTGGTTAGTGAAAATTATTATTGGCCACAATTGCAGCAAGATGTGAAGAATTTTGTACAGAGTTGCAGAGTATGTCAGATGGCGAAAGGAGTGAAGCAGAATACAGGGTTCTATCAACCATTACCTGTACCAGAGAAGCCTTGGGAGGATATCAGCATGGACATTGTTTTTGGTTTACCGAGGACTCAACGGAGACATGATTCAATTTTTGTGGTGGTTGACAGATTTTCAAAGATGGCACATTTCATTCCCTGCAAGAAGACTAATGATGTTGTTCATGTAGCAGAATTGTTTTTCAGAGAAGTAGTGAGACTTCATGGTTTGCCAAAGACCATAGTTTTAGATCGGGACACTAAGTTTGTTGGATATTTCTAGCGTACATTATGGAAGAAGTTGAAGACAGATTTGAAGTTCAGTTCATCACATCATCCACATACTGATGGACAGACAGAGGTGGTGAATAGGAGTTTGAGAAATTTGCTGAGATGTTTGGTTGGAGATAAGCCAACAGGATGGGATTTGATTTTACCACAGGCGGAATTTGCATACAATAATTCTGTCAACAGGAGCACTGGTAAATCATCATTCCAGATTGTATATGGAAGTAGTCCAAGAAATGCATCTGAATTGAGGAAGATAGATAAAGGAGAAATAAGTAGCGCTGAAGCTGAGGATTTTACAGAACACTTGAAGAACATCCATGAAGAGGTGGGGAAGCATATTACCAAGATGAACGCAGAGTATAAGGCTAAGGCAGATGAGAAAAGGAGGCATAAGAAATTTCAGGTTGAAGATGAAGTCATGGTTCATTTGTGGAAGGAGCGGTTTCCGGTTGGTACATATAACAAGTTGAAAATGAAGAAGTTTGGACCATGTAAGATACTGAAGAAGCATGATTCGGAAAATGCATATGAGGTAGAATTGCCTACTGGGCTGAATATTTCACCAGTGTTTAACATTTCAGATTTGACAGAGTATCATGAAGGAGGTGTTGAAGATGAGGTTGCAGCAGCACAGTGGAATATTCCAGCAACTAGTTCAGATACCAAAGAGATTGAAGACATACTGGACAGTCGTGTTGGCAGAAGCACAAGGAATAGGACATATGAAGAATATTTGGTCAAATGGAAAGGATGACCTATTGAAGATTCATCATGGCTAATAAAGGAGGAGGTTAACCATCTTGGTTTTCCTCTGCACGCCTAAGTCGTGACAGGGTCACTTCTCAAATTACCCCGGGTGTCTGATGCAGGAGCATCCTGGGTGTAAGAGCAATCTTGCATCACAAAAAAATATTTCTATTTTTATATTCAATAAGGGCTATTTTGTGCAGAGCTGTTATTTATGGAAAGTTACCATTTGGTAATTTTTGTATGTGCTCAGAATGATCTGATTTCTTTCTTGGAGGTTCATTTTGGTCATATAAGTCTGCCAGCAAAGTTTCATGGCTAGATCAGGTGTAGTTTTGAAGATATTGAAGATTTTCGGTATTGGCAGCAGGGTACAGGAACTTCGAACTCAATTTTGAAGGCTTTAGAGGCCCCGAATGAGATCAAAAATTTGGGTGACAGGCGCTTGCTCCGATCAAGCCTGTAGAGCGCTTCGTGGCATTTCCGAAATGGGGTTATAATAGTCAATCGGGTCAACTGGTGATGACTTATGATCTCCGGAAGTCGAGTCACCTGAAATGACGGAAAATAATTTTCCTTCAAAATTTCTGTTCGGGTTTCAAAAATTATTTTGAGCCAACTTTGATGTAATAAATTGAAAAAAATAAAATAATTCTAAGTTTGGTTGGCCCTTAGGGCTAAATTTCTGGAACCTTCTCGGGCGGTGGAAATTGCCTATATAAGGAAGGCTGTATTATTGTCTTAGGCAGTTCAGAATAGTTCTGGATAATAGTTCGAGGCTTTGTCCTATAGAATATTGTAAGGGAATGCCCATGTGGCTTTGCATATTGTAATTCTGAAAGTTTGTAATTCCACATTTGTGGAGATAATAAGAAGCCAATTTTTCTGTTCTTGCATATTATTTTTATTGTTTCTCTTTTTACTTTTATGTGTTTGTGGTATTAAGGGGAGCACCTTCATCAAGTGGTATCAGAGCAGGACTTCTTGAGTGTGTAAACAGATCGCCGATCGTGAGGTAGTTTGCACCAGGACCGTGGCTAGGGTTTCAGCGTGCATCGCGAAAATGCCTCCACGATGGGAACGTGGCGGAAGAGCTGGTGTTGTAACACTTGAGGTTAGAGAGCTGCAGAGACAAGTGCGAGCATTGCAAGAAGAGATTCACAGAGGAATGAATCTTAATGTCAGAGATGAAAAGGAGGATGAAGCCGAAGAAGAATATCAAGAAGGAGAAGCTGAAATTGTGAACCAGGAGGAAGAAAGACTTTTTCGGGCGATTTTCAAGATTGGGAAAAGACCTAAGATTGAGGTTCCTACATTTTCTGGAAATCTTAACCCAGAAGAATTGATCGACTGGATCAACGAATGTGAGGAATATTTTGAGTATGAAGATGTTGAGGATCCTGATAGGGTTAAATTTGCGAAGGCCAGACTGAAAGGTCATGCGAAGATCTGGTGGCAAGAAATTCAATTGGAGCGAAATAGAAGAGGGAAAGATAAAATCACAAGATGGGATCGGATGGTGGAAAAATTGAAGCGACAGTTCATTCCTGTTGATTATGAGCTTGACCTACTGAAGAAAATGCAAAGTTTGAAGCAAGCAGGAAAATCTGTTCAGGAGTATACAGAGGAGTTCTATTGACTCCTCATCAGAACAGGCCATGCCGAAGCTGATAAGGAGAAAGTTGTCTGATACCTTAATGGGTTAAGGCCAAGCATTTAGGAGGAGTTGAATCTGGTTCGAATGAACAGTATTGAGGAGGCATACCAATTTTTCCTAAAAGTAGAGGAAAAGTTGAACAAGAAATTCGAGAGCAGACAAAACGGAAGAGGTCGCGGTGGACGATCTGGTGGACGGTCATATGGTGGCCGAAATGAAGATCTGAAAAAGAAGGATGAGGCCAGTAGCAGTCAAAATCAACGAGGAAATAATTCCAATCACTTCCAGGATCAGAATAATAGAGATCAGAGAGGAAGAGGAAGAGGACAAGGATCTGGAATAGGTGGCTTCTGTGAACATGTTTTCACTGTGAAGAAGAAGGTCATAGGGCATTTGAATGTCCTCAGCGCCAAGGCAGAACGGACAGGAGAAATGAAGGCCAGGCCAGAGTTGCACATGTAGATGAAGATGCCAGATCATCAAATTCTGAAGATGCTGAAAGAGGAGAAACGTTGATTAACAGAAGAGTCCCGTTGAGTGGTGAGAATGAACCTGAGCAAAGGAGGAGCCTGTTTCGCACCAGGTGCAAGTGTGAAGGTAAATGTTGTGATGTGATTATTGATAGTGGAAGCACTGACAATTTGGTGTTAGAAGAGATGGTGACAAAGTTGAAGCTCAAGAGACAGAAACACCCACATCTATATCGGATTGCCTGGGTACAAGATGACCACAAGGTCATGGTCAATGAACAATGCCTAGTGAAGTTCAAGATCGGCGGGTACCAAGATGAGGTACTATGTGATATCATCTCTATGGATGCATGTCATATGTTATTGGGTAGACCGTGGTAGTTTGATAGATGTGCTGTACACGATGGTCGTGCAAATACCTATTCCCTGACAAAGGATGGAGTACGACATAAGCTAAAGCCATTGAAGGAGACCGAAGAAAAGGTATGTGGTAATGCAAGAATAACATTTGTTGATGGAAGGAAATTCTTAGATGGTATGAGGCATGAGCATGTATGTTTTTTTTTAATTCCAAAAGCTGGTAAAGAGGAAGTAGAAGATGTTCCTGTAGAAGTTACAGATTTGTTGAATGAGTTTCAGGATATTGTATCCGATAACGTGCCTGATGGATTACCACCAGTCAGGAAGATCAGTCATCAGATGGACTTGATCCTAGGAGCGAGTTTGCCGAATAAGGCAGCACACAGAATGACACCTGCAGAAAGTGAGGAGTTGAACAGACAAGTACATGAACTGTTACAGAAAGGTTTGATCCGTGAGAGTCTGAGTCCCTGTGTTGTACCAGCGGTATTAGCACCAAAGAAGAATGGAGAATGGAGGATGTGTACAAATTCTAGGGCAATAAACAAGACCACAATCAAGTACAGGTTTCCATTGCCACGAATGGATGATATTATGGACTATTTGAGTGGAGCTGTGTATTTCTCAAAGATAGATCTGAAGAGTGGATATCATCAGATTCGGATCAGAGAAGGAGATGAATGGAAGACTGCCTTCAAAACAAAGGAAGGACTATATGAGTGGTTAGTCATGCCTTTTGGGCTAACCAATGCACCGAGCACTTTCATGGGGCTCATGAATGAGGTTCTGAAAGAATTTCTGGGTAAGTTTGTCATTGTTTACCTAGATGATATTTTGATCTTTAGTAAGACATTGGATGAGCATATGATGCATATTCGTATGGTATTTGAGAAGTTGAGAGAAGAGAAATTGCTGATTAATTTGAAGAAGTGCAGTTTTGTGAAGAAAGAGTTGGTGTATTTGGGGTTTGTAGTTTCAGGAGAAGGTCTAAAAATAGACCCAGAGAAGGTACAGGCTATCCTTGAATGGCCTACTCCAAGGAGTGCTACTGAGGTAAGATCTTTTCATGGTCTAGCTAGTTTTTACAGAAAGTTTATCAAAAATTTTAGCAGTATTTGTGGACCCTTGACTGAAACAATGAGAGGGGATAGAAAAGAGTTTAAGTGGACTAATGGGGCAGAAAAGAGTTTTCAATTGTTGAAACAAAAAGTTACAGAACAACCTATTTTAGCACTTCCAGATTTTAATAAGGTGTTTCAAGTAGATTGTGATGCTAGTGGTACTGCAATAGGAGCTGTTATGAGCCAAGAAGGTAAACCTGTTGCTTATTTCAGTGAGAAGTTAAATGATGCCAAGAGGAAATATTCTGTTTATGATCAGGAATTTTATGCTATAGTTCAGGCATTAAAGAAGTGGAGACATTATCTGCTTCCTAAGGAGTTTGTTTTGTATACTGATCATCAAGCTTTGCAATATTTCAATAGTCAAGGAAAATTGAATCAAAGGCATTTGAAATGGGTTGAGTTTTTGCAGAGTTATACATTTATTTTGAAACACGGGAGTGGAAAGTCTAATAGGGTTGCAGATGCTCTTAGCAGAAGGCAACTATTGCTGACAGAAATGCAGATTGAAGTGGTTGGGTTCAAGGAACTCAAGAATTTATATCCAGAGGATCTTGATTTTGGTGAAGCTTGGAAAGCTTGTACAGAACCTGTTACTCTAGACAGGACGAAATGGTTGGATTTCATCATCCAGGATGATATGCTATTCAGAGGAAGTCAGTTGTGCATTCCACGAAGTTCTATGAGGGAGAATCTCATCAAGGAGAAGCATAGCGGAGGATTGGCTGGACATTTTGGTCGTGACAAAACCCTTTCTTTGGTTAGTGAAAATTATTATTGGCCACAATTGCAGTAATATGTGAAGAAGTTTTTACAGAGTTGCAGAGTATGTTAGATGGCGAAAGGAGTGAAGCAGAATACAGGGTTGTATCAGCCATTACCTGTA
The DNA here is from genome assembly GCA_027943335.1 of Chamaecyparis obtusa. Taxonomy (NCBI): domain Eukaryota; kingdom Viridiplantae; phylum Streptophyta; class Pinopsida; order Cupressales; family Cupressaceae; genus Chamaecyparis; species Chamaecyparis obtusa. The sequence goes on along the minus strand of BSBK01003091.1, from coordinate 4,948,256 downwards.
CCAGAGAAGCCTTGGGAGGATATCAGCATGGACTTTTTTCTTGGTTTACCGAGGACTCAGCGGGGACATGATTCAATTTTTGTGGTGGTTGATAGATTTTCAAAGATGGCACATTTCATTCCCTGCAAGAAGACTAATGATGTTGTTCATGTAGCAGAATTGTTTTTCAGAGAAGTAGTGAGACTTCATGGTTTGCCAAAGACCATAGTTTCAGATCGGGACACTAAGTTTGTTGGATATTTCTGGCGTACGTTGTGGAAGAAGTTGAAGACAGATTTGAAATTCAGTTCATCACATCATCCACATACTGATGGACAGACAGAGGTGGTGAATAGGAGTTTGGGAAATTCGCTGAGATGTTTGGTTGGAGATAAGCCAACAGGATGGGATTTGATTTTACCACAGGCGGAATTTGCATACAATAATTCTGTCAACAGGAGCACTGGTAAATCACCATTCCAGATTGTATATGGAAGTAGTCCAAGAAGTGCATCTGAATTGAGGAAGATAGATAAAGGAGAAATAAGTAGTGCTGAAGCTGAGGATTTTGCAGAACACTTGAAGAACATCCATGAGGAGGTGGGGAAGCATATTACCAAGATGAACACACAGTATAAGGCTAAGGCAGATGAGAAAAGGAGGCATAAGGAATTTCAGGTTGAAGATGAAGTCATGGTTCATTTGCGGAAGGAGCGGTTTCTGGTTGGTACATATAACAAGTTGAAAATGAAGAAGTTTGGACCATGTAAGATACTGAAGAAGCATGATTCATGAAATGCATATGAGGTAGAATTGCCTACTGGGCTGAATATTTCACCAGTGTTTAACATTTCAGATTTGACAGAGTATCATGAAGGAGGTGTTGAAGATGAGGTTGCAACAGCACAGTGGAATATTCCATCAACCAGTTCAGATATCAAAGAGATTGAAGACATACTGGACAGTCGTGTTGGCAGAAGCACAAGGAATAGGACATATGAAGAATATTTGGTCAAATGGAAAGGATGACCTATTGAAGATTCATCATGGCTAACAAAGGAGGAGGTTAACCGTCTTGGTTTTCCTCTGCATGCCTGAGTCGTGACAGGGTCACTTATCAAATTACCTCGGGTGTCTGATGCAGGAGCATCCTGGGTGTAAGAGCAATCTTGCATCACCCAAAAATATTTTTGTTTTTATATTCAATAAGGGCTATTTTGCGCAGAGCTGTTATTTATGGAAAGTTACTATTTTTGGTAATTTTCGTATGTGCTCAGAATGATCTAATTTCTTTCTTGGAGGTTTATTTTGGTCATATAAGTCTGCCAGCAAAGTTTCATGGCTAGATCAGGTGTAGTTTTGAAGATATTGAAGATTTTCGGTATTGGCAGCAGGGTACAGGAACTTCGAACTCAATTTTGAAGGCTTTAGAGGCCCCGGATGAGGTCAAAAATTTGGGTGATGGGCGCTTGCATTGATTTAGCCTGTAGAGCGCATCGTGGCGTTTCCGAAATGGGGTTATAATAGTCAATCGGGTCAACTGGTGATGACTTATGATCTCCGGAAGTCGGGTCACCTGAAATGGCAGAAAATAATTTTCCTTCAAAATTTCTGTTCGGATTTCAAAAGTTATTTTGAGCCAACTTTGATATAATAAATTGAAAAAAATAAAATAATTCTAAGTTTGGTCGACCCTTAGGGCTAAATTTCTGGAACCTTATCGGGCGGTGGAAATTGCCTATATAAGGAAGGCTGTATTATTGTCTTAGGCAGTTCAGAATAGTTCTAGATAATAGTTCAAGGCTTTGTCCTACAGAATATTGTAAGGGAATGACCATGTGGCTTTGCATATTGTAATTCTGAAAGTTTGTAATTCCACATTTGTGGAGATAATAAGAAGCCAATTTTTCTGTTCTTGCATATTATTGTTGTTGTTTCTCTTTTTTCTGTTATGTGTTTGTGGTATTAAGGGGAGCACCTTCAGCAAGCTTCCTCATGATTTTGACACATCAACCTTGATAGAGAATGAGGAAAAACAAAAAGAGATACCATCTAAAAAGTCATTGTTAAGATCAAGGTGTCCTTTTCTTTATGATGATGTGCCATCCATATCTTCATCCTCCTCACAAAAACAAGCATTTAAGAGTGACAAACCTATCTTGGATCAAAGGAAACTTCATAATCAACCTATTTGTGATCAAGATAATAAAGAGTATGAAGAGAAAAGTATCACTCTCAAGCAAGATCTAATGCACAAACCCCTATCTAGTAAGGTTTCTCCCATAGCATGTACTCCTTTCATCTTTCAGTCATCTCCCAAAGCTCCACAATTATCCAAAATTCCTCCATCAAAAAGTGAACCTAATGATAACACCTTTCAAGTTGACTATGGCTACCCTCAAGGGCTACCTCTAAAAGAAACCCAAGCTAGTTTACATCTTGTTGCATACCATTTCCATGCTTCAAAGATCTTGGACCCCAAGGCTTCATGTGCTTCAATGCCTATTATACCCATTCAAGAGGATCCTACATCATTCCTCCAAACATCCCCCATACATATCCAAACATCTACCTTATCCTTAGAAGTGGCTCCATGTCAAGAGAATAATCCGAAGAGAAAAGAAACAAATGTTGATAAAGATCAATATCAAGATTATATAAAATCCCCTCCCATATTTGATGAAGGTCCCATATCCATAAAACCTCATGATGATCCCCTTGTGTCCTTTCATGTCTTCCAAGATGATGTCTTTCCATTCCAAGAACAAAGTACCCTTCCAAGTTCCATATTTTCTCCACTTCCCAAGCAAGATCAAGATATCCCTTCCATCACTTCCAATGAGCATATTACAGATCAAGATCAAAATACCCTCTCTACATCATTTGAAAATCCTTGTCAAGATCGAAGTATCCCATCATTTCCTTGTCATATTTCTCCATGTTCACCTCAAGAAACCATCATTCTTCCAAATCCCTTGCATGATAATAAATCCACTCAAGCTTCAGTTGATCCTATCAAATGTGTTCCTATCAAAGCTATTCATGAGCCTATTGGTATAAAGATAAATCCTAAAGATAAGAATCTTGGCGATGCAGTTCCTTCCAAAGATATTGATATCCCTTTCACACCATATATCCCTCCATTCAAATGAAACCATATTCCTTCACTATCCTCCAAATCCATTTTGGGTGCCTATGTCCCAAAACAAAAGTCTTCATCTCTTCCATCCATACTAGGTCCATATATTCCCCCATCAACCATTCCTATCATCCCTAGTTATCCATTCACTTACCCTACCATGTATCAAGATCAACGAAGGCACACATACTTCAAGAATGTCCAAACACCAATCCATATGAACCCTTCATATTATTCCTATTCATCCACAATTCCTAAGTCTTTTGGAAGCAATTTTTATGTACAACATAAAAATCATAAATCCAAGAATCCATATGTGTATAAAAATCACAATGTCCCATCTAATCGACATGTGAATGAAAAGAAAAATGAAATATCCAAAAGGCCGCAAAGGTCCACAAAGCAAAAAGAAAAAAATAAAATGTGGGTTCCTAAATCCCTCATTGAAGAAGTGCATTCAAAAGCATCACAAGAGGAAGAAAAATCAAAGAATATGTGGATTCCCAAGTCACTTTTGAAGGACTTGCACACAAAAGAAGAATCAAAATTGACATTCAAGCTTCCAAAGGCTTCCATTCCATCTCCTTCCAAACATCCTCCACTTTCCAAGTCTAATTTGGGTTCTCATATCCAAAAATCCACTACCTCAAAAGGACCCTTACCTCCTTCATCTATCATTCCTCCATCATTCCACCACTCTTCAAAGTGTGTGTCAAAGTTGATCTTGCCAACATTCCCATCTGCAACATACCTTCTTCTTATCCTCACATTCATTTTCCAATGAATACTTTCCATCCTTCCATCCTTCTTATCAATATCTTTGAACATCCTAGTCATACCCATGGTTTATTATAGCATATCTTTCAGAGGAGCATTGTCCAAAGATTCTGCGGTTGGGAAAATATCAAAAAATACAAAAAAAGAAAAGAAAAAAGAGAGAAAAAAAGTGCCTTGGTGAAAACCTAGCAATAGGCACCTTGGTAGAAAAAGTAAAGAGAAACAAATCTGTCTTATGGTAAAAACCACTTCTTGTGGCACCTTAGACAAGTACCATGATGAAAACCTGACAAACAGGCGTCATGCGTAATTATTCCTTCTTGCACTCTACACTTGGGGGCAAGTTTCATCCATTCTATCCTTCATCTTTCTATCATTTATCTCACTTACATCCATATTTCCTCTCTCACTTTCCATCTTGACAAGGTTGAACATATCCATGAGCATCAAGTATCTTGACATCCATTATCCTTTCCATCAGCTTATGTACTTGTTGCATCCATGTTACCCTATCATGATCTTGCTTATCCCAAATTCACCTTCATCATTCCTTGATAGTCTTTTCATAATCCCAAAACATCCCGTCATAGCCTCCATCACTCCTTTATCATGATTGTGTTATCTTATCCACATCTTACCCAAATTAACCCTTGGTCTTGATCAAGATGAAGAACTTTTTTTAAATAAAAAAAAATTGTTATCAAAAACTTCTTGACATGTCCACTCTTTTGGATCCCTCATTTTTATGGCAACAAATCATTATCCTATACACTATCTAGCCCTACACAATTGACTTCCATGGCTTATCCAAAAACATGCTTCACATTGCTATATCATTTTTTCCTTAGCTTGGGTAATCTTGAGGAGATAGTCCTATGGGTCACATTCACATACTTCTTCCATCATAGCCTTTCCATCTCTAATCCATCAACTTGAAAATCCATCTTTCATGTCCTATATCTTGCTAGACATTGGGGGAAAACCAATGTGATCTTGTTTGAGAGCTGGTAAAAAGGAAAGCATAAAGTGCTTCTAGATGCATCTGGCATGAACCGAGTTTTTGTAAAATCTTGAAAGTTTTTTCAAGTCCAACATTTTTCCTATCCAACTAGGGGCATTTGATCTAAATCAGCGGATTCAATAGTGCTATAGTTGGTCACACATCAGAGAGACTTATCAGAGCTTCAGAAGAGAGTGATTTTCATGAACCTTTGATGGATATCACTGTTCATACCCAAGTATTTGAGCCTACAACTTGATCCTTGAGTCTTCATTGACTTTATTATTTGGGATTAAAAATTGACAACACTTTAAAGATCAGAATACTTGGAAATACTTTTTGAAAATCATGAAACAATGCAAAACACTTGAAGCTTTCTTTTGATGGTCTTTACTTACATTGATTTTTATCACATCTTTTTAGCTCATCGATGAGGTTTCGACTAGATTGGCGATGATGGAGACATGATATTTTTGTTGTCTTTGAGTGACTATCTTGAGGAAGATCCCACAACTTATGTGAATTCATCTAACGACATGGTCACCAAAGAACCATCGAGGACTTTCATGTAGTGTGGAAGGTTGACCTTTGATTGTTTGAGAAAATGGATTGGTATTCATACTCCCATAGTTTGGTCATCCAACTAGTGAGGGTTGCACTAGTTCAAAAGGGTGTTACCAAAAGCGATATAAAAGTAGTATTCATATCATCATGTCAGTGGGCAGTGGTGATTGTATCGACTTTCTGGTCCCAAAATGCTCAATGATGAAAATTTATCCTCAAGGCATTTATTTGCTAAAAGCTAGTGACACTTAGCTGCATTGCATTGCATTATCATGGAAAGTTAATTGCATTATCATGTTAGATTAATTACATGTGCATTTTTTTGTAGTATTTTTCCAAGGACAAGGGGGTTCATTCAATCAAAATCTTGATCAATCATCAAATGGGGGGGTTCAATCAAGAATCAAGGAAAGTCCATAAATCATAAAAAGTGTCCATAATATCAAAGATCCATGAAGTCTGTTTAATCAAAGATACAATGTCATCAAAGTGATACATCCAAGTCCTAATCAATAACTGAAGCATGATACAATATTAATAAACTGAAGGAGCTCCATAATCAATCATCTCAATAACATGTACTCTAGCTGGGTCAGTTCATGACTTAAGTCTAAATATCCAAGACGCTAAGGTCCGTATATATATCATTTATGGAAATCAAGTCAATCAAAGCAATCAAACCTATCATTATTTGTTCGTGTCTCTATGTCTTGAGAGAGAAGTATCAGTTTATCAATCCTATCAGGATCCCATATCGATTTTCACACTGATCAAGATCAATCCTATCAAATCAATTTTCACACTGATCAGTTATCCCATATCAGTTTTACTATCCTACCAAATCGACAAATTACATTCATTGGTACCATTATCTTGTTATTATAATCACTTGTTTTTCTTAACTACAATAGACCTATCTATCTTGGATATGCAAATTGTGAGTCATGGCATATCATCAATATTTTTCAGAAATGAAAACATATTGGACCAATCAATCAAAATCTTTCAAATCAAGGAATCAATATGTTTTATTTCTGAGGGGGCATCAGAGTATCAAATTGGCATCACATCAAAACCATTTATCAGTGGGGCATATCATATCAGTATCATATCATATCAGTTTCATATCAGGAGGTAAATCAGTATCAGATCAGTTTATCATATCATATCAGGCAGCATATCACTATCAGAGATAGTATCATATCATCGAACCAACTATCAGAGGTATCAAGGAATCACAGAACCAGAACAGAATCAGATCATCATACCAAGGGAATCTTTGAATCGGTGTTCTTCACACATCGACTCAAAGAGGGGCATTTGTAGACATGAAAAATTGGCAAAAGGCTTAAATCAATCAAAAGGTGCATCAAATCATCAAAATAGCACGAAAAATTAATAAATGGGACAAAGGCAATTTAAATCAAAGGAAAATTGAATTAAATGATTAAATGATTAAGTAAAGCTTGAAAAGGTGATGAAGGGTGCTCCCCTTAATGCCACAAACACATAACAGAAATAGAGAAACAACAACAATAATATGCAAGAACAGAAAATTGGCTTCTTATTATCTCCACAAATGTGGAATTACAAACTTTCAGAATTACAATATGCAAGGCCACATGGGCATTCCCTTACAATATTCTGTAGGACAAAGCCTCGAATCAATACCTAGATCTACTACCCAGAACTACCCTGGACAACACTACGGGCCTTCTTTATATAGGCAATTTCCACCGCCCGAGAAGGTTCTAGAAATTTAGCCCTTAGGGCCGACCAAACTTAGAATTATTTTATTTACAATTTATTACATCAAAGTCAGCTCAAAATGAGTTTTGAAACCCAAACAAAAATTTTGAAGAAAAATTATTTTCCACCATTTCAGGTGACCCAACTTCCGAAGACCATAAGTCATCACCCGTTGACCTGATTGGCTATTATAACCCCATTCTGGAAATGCCACAAAGCGCTCTACAGGCTCAACCTATGCAAAGTGCCCATCACCCAAATTTTCAACCTCATCCGGGGCCTCTAAAGCCTTCAAAACTAAGTTTGAAGTTTCTGTACCCTGCTGCCAATACCAAAAATCTTCAATATCTTCAAAACTACACCTGATCTAGCCATGAAACTTTGCTGGCAGGCTTATATGACTGAGATGAACCTCCATATGTAAAATCAAACATTCCAAGATCATAAGACCAACTTACTAAAAATAGCAAGTTTCCATAAATAGCAACTCTGCACAAGATAGCCCTTATTGAATACAAAAATAGAAATATTTTTGGGTGATGCAAGATTGCTCTTACACCCAGGATGCTCCTGCATCAGACACCTGGGGTAATTTGAGAAGTGACCCTGTCATAACTCAGGTGTGCAGAGGAAAACCAAGATGGTTAACCTCCCCCTTTGTTAGCCATGATGAATCTTCAACAGGTCATCCTTTCCATTTGACCAAATAGTCTTCATATGTCCTGTTCCTTGTGCTTTTACCAACACGACTGTCCAGTATGTCTTCAATCTCCTTGATATCTGAACTGGTTGCTAGAATACTCCACTGTGCTACTGCAACCTCATCTTCAACACCTCCTTCATGATACTCTGTCAAATCTAAAATGTTAAACACTGGTGAAATATTTAGCTCAGTAGGCAATCCTACCTCATATGCATTTCCTGAATCATGCTTCTTCAGTATCTTACATGGTCCAAACTTTTTCATTTTCAGCTTGTTATATGTACCAACTGGAAACCACTCCTTCCGCAAATGAACCATGACTTCATCCCCAACCTAAAATTCCTTATGCCTCCTTTTCTCATCTATCTTAGTCTTATACTGCACATGCATCTTGGTAATATGCTTCCTCACCTCCTCATGGATGTTCTTCAAATGTTCTGCAAAATCCTTAGCTTCAGCACTACTTATTTCTCCTTTATCTATCTTTCTCAACTCAAATGCATTTCTTGGACTACTTCCATATACAATCTAGAATGGTGATTTACCAGTGCTCCTATTGACAGAATTATTGTATGCAAATTTTGCCTATGGTAAAATCAAATCCCATCCTGTTGGCTTATCTCCAACCAAACATCTCAGCAGATTTCTCAAACTTCTATTCACCACCTCTGTCTGTCCATCAGTCTGTGGATGATGTGATGAACTAAACTTCACATCTATCTTCAACTTCTTCCACAATATTTTTCAGAAATATCCAACAAACTTAGTATCTCGATCTGAAACTATGGTCTTTGGAAAACCATGTAGTCTCACCACTTCTCTGAAAAATAATTCTGCTACATGAATAGCATCATTAGTCTTCTTGCAGGGAATGAAATGTGTCATCTTCAAAAATCTGTCAACTACTACAAAAATTGAATCATGTCCCCGCTGTGTCCTCGGTAAACCAAGAACAAAGTCCATACTGATATCCTCCCATGGCTTCTCTGGTACAGGTAATGGCTGATACAACCTTCTATTTTGCTTCACTCGTTTCGCCATCTGACATACTCTGTAACTCTGTACAAACTTCTTCACATCTTGCTGCAATTGTGGCCAATAATAATTCTCACCAACCAAAGCAAGGGTTTTATCATGACCAAAATATCCAGCCAAACCTCCACTATGCTTCTTCTTGATGAGATTCTCCCTCATAGAACTTTGTGGAATGCACAACTGACTCCCTCTGAATAGCATATCATCTTGGATGATAAAATCCAGCCATTTCATCCTGTCTAGAGTAACAGGTTATGTACAAGCTTTCCAAGCTTCACCAAAATCAGGATCCTCTGGATATAAATTCTTGAGTTCCTTGAACCCAACCACTTCAATCTGCATCTCTGTCAGCAATAGTTTCCTTCTGCTAAGAGCATCCGCAACCCTATTAGACTTTCCACTCCTGTGTTTCATAACAAATGTATAACTCTGCAAAAACTCAACCCATTTCAAATGCCTCTGATTCAACTTTCCTTGACTATTCAAATATTGCAACACTTGATGATCAGTATACAAAACAAACTCTTTAGGAAGCAGATAATGTCTCCACTTATTTAATGCCTAAACTATAGCATAAAATTTCTGATCATAGACAGAATATTTTCTCTTGGCATCATTTAACTTCTCACTGAAATAAGCAACAGGTTTACCTTATTGGCTCATAACAACTCCTATTGCAGTACCACTAGCATCACAATCTTCTTGAAACACTTTATTAAAATTTGGAAGTGCTAAAATAGGTTGTTCTGTAACTTTTTGTTTCAACAATTGAAAACTTTTTTCTGCCCCATTAGTCCACTTAAACTCTTTTCTATCCCCTCTCATTGTCTCAGTCAAGGGACCACAAATACTGCTAAAATTTTTGATAAAATTTCTGTAAAAACTAGCTAGACCATGAAAAGATCTTACCTCAGTAGCACTCCTTGGAGTAGGCCATTCAAGGATAGCCTGTACCTTCTCTGGGTCCATTTTTAGACCTTTTGCTGAAACTAAAAATCCCAAATACACTAACTCTTTCTTCACAAAACTGCACTTCTTCAAATTAATCAACAATTTCTCATATCTCAACTTCTCAAACACCATATGAATATGCATCATATGTTCCTCCAATGTCTTGCTAAAAATCAAAATATCATCTAGGTAAACAATGACAAACTTACCCAGAAATTCTTTCAGAACCTCATTCATGAGCCGCATGAAAGTTCTCGGTGCATTGGTTAGCCCAAAAGGCATGACTAACCACTCATACAGTCCTTCCTTTGTCTTGAAGGAAGTCTTCCATTCATCTCCTTCTCCGATCCGAATCTGGTGATATCCACTCTTCAGATCTATCTTTGAGAAATACACAGCTCCACTCAAACAGTCCATAATATCATCCATTCATGGCAATGGAAACCTATACTTGATTTTGATCTTATTTTTTGCTCTAGAATATGTACACATCCTCCACTCTCCATTCTTCTTTGGTGCTAATACCACTGGTACAGCACAGGGACTTAGACTCTCTTGAATCAACCCCTTCTGCAATAACTCATGTACTTATCTGTTCAACTCTTCACTTTCTACTGGTGTCATTCTGTGTGATGTCTTGTTTGGCAAACTGGCTCCTGGAATCAAATCCATCTGATGACTAATCTTCCTTATCGGTGGTAATCCGTTAGGTACATTATCAGATAAAATATCTTGAAACTCATTCAACAAATCTGCAACCTTTACAAGTACATCCTCTACTTCTTCTTTACCAACTTTTGGAATTAAAGCAAAACAAACATGCTCATGCCTCATACCATCTAGGAATCTTCTTCCATCAACAAATGTTATTCTTGCATTACCACATACCTTTTCTTCGGTCTCCTTCAATGGTTTTAGCTTATGTCGCACTCCATCCTTTGTCAGGGAATAGGTATTTGCATGACCATCATGTACAGCACATCTGTCAAACTACCACGGTCTACCCAACAACATATGACATGCATCAATAGAGATGATATCACATAGTACCTCATCTTGGTACCCGCTGATCTTGAACTTTACCAAGCACTGTTCACTGACCATGACCTTGTGGTCATCCTGCACCCAGGCAATCCGATATGGATGTGGGTGTTTCTGTCTCTTGAGCTTAAACTTTGTCACCATCTTTTCTGACACCAAATTGTCAGTGCTTCCACTATCGATAATCACATCATAGCATTTACCCTCTCACTTGCATCTAGTGCGAAACAGGCTCCTCCTTTGTTCAGGTTCATTCTCACCACTTAGCAAGACTCTTCTGTTAATTAGCGTTTCTCCTCTTTCAGCATCTTCAGAATTTGATGATCTAGCATCTTCATCTACATGTGCAACTCTAGCCTGGCCTTCATTTCTCCTGTCTGTTCTGCCTTGGTGCTGAGGACATTCAAATGCCCTATGACCTTCTTCTCCACAATGAAAACATGTTCCACGGAAGCCTCCTCTTCTAGATCCTTGTCCTCTTCCTCTTCCTCTCTGATCTCTATTACTCTAATCCTGGAAATGATTAGAATTATTTCCTATCTGATTTTGACTGCTACTGGCCTCATCCTTCTTTTTCAGATCTTCATTTCGGCCACCATATGACCATCCACCAGATCTTCCACCATGACCTCTTCCATTTTGTCTGCTCTCAAACTTCTTGTTCAGCTTTTCCTCTACTTTTAGGGAAAACTGGTATGCCTCCTCAATACTGTTCATTCGAACTAGATTCAACTCCTCCTGAATGCTTGGCCTTAACCCATTAAGGTATCGGGCAACTTTCTCCTTATCAGCTTCTGCATGGCCCGTTCTGATGAGTCGATAGAACTCCTCTGTATACTCCTGAACAGATCTTCCTGCTTGCTTCAAACTTTGCATTTTCTTTAGTAGGTCAAGCTCATAATCAACAGGAATGAACTGTCACTTCAATTTATCCACCATCCGATCCCATCTTGTGATTTTATCTTTCCCTCTTCTATTTTGCTCCAATTAAATTTCTTGCCACCAGATCTTCGCATGACCTTTCAATTTGGCCTTCGCAAATTTGACCCTATCAGGATCCTCAACATCTTCATACTCAAAATATTCCTCACATTCATTGATCCAGTCAATCAATTCCTCTGGGTTAAGATTTCCAGAAAATGTAGGAACCTCAATCTTAGGTCTTTTCCCAATCTTGGAAATCGCTCGAAAAAGTCTTTCTTCCTCCTGGTTCACAATTTCAGCTTCTCCTTCTTGATATTCTTCTTCGGCTTCATCCTCGCTTTCATCTCTAACATTAAGATTCATTCCTCTGCGAATCTCTTCTTACAATGCTCGCACTTGTCTCTGCAGCTCTCTAACCTGAGGTGTCACAGCACCAGCTCTTCCACCACATTCTCTTCGTGGAGGCATTTTCACGATGTGCGCTGAAACCCTAACCACGGTCCTGGTGCAAACTGCCTCATAGTCAGTGATCTATTTACACACTCAAGAACTCCTGCTCTAATACCACTTGATGAAGGGTGCTCCCCTTAATGCCACAAACACATAACAGAAATAGAGAAACAACAACAATAATATGCAAGAACAGAAAATTGGCTTCTTATTATCTCCACAAATGTGGAATTACAAACTTTCAGAATTACAATATGCAAAGCCACATGGGCATTCCCTTACAATATTCTGTAGGACAAAGCCTCGAATCAATACCCAGATCTACTACCCAGAACTGCCCTGGACAACACTACGGGCCTTGTTTATATAGGCAATTTCCACCGCCCGAGAAGGTTCTAGAAATTTAGGCCTTAGGGCCGACCAAACTTAGAATTATTTTATTTACAATTTATTACATCAAAGTCAGCTCAAAATGAGTTTTGAAGCCCATACAGAAATTTTGAAAAAAAATTATTTTTCGCCATTTCAGGTGACCCAACTTCCGAAGACCATCAGGCATCGCCCGTTGACCTGATTGGCTATTATAACCCCATTCTGGAAATGCCATGAAGCGCTCTACAGGCTTGACTTGCGCAACGCGCCTGTCCCCAAATTTTCAACCTCATCCAGGGCCTCTAAAGCCTTCAAATTTGAGTTTGAAGTTTCTATACCCTGCTGCCAATACCAAAAATCTTCAATATCTTCAAAACTACACCTGATCTAGCCATGAAACTTTGCTGGTAGGCTCATATGACTGAGATGAACCTCCATATGTAAAATCAAACATTCTGAGATCGTAAGACCAACTTACTAAAAATAAAAAGTTTCCATAAATAGCAACTCTGCACAAGATAGCCCTTATTGAATACAAAAATAGAAATATTTTTGGGTGATGCAAGATTGCTCTTACACCCAGGATGCTCCTGCATCAAAAGGGAAAAAACACTATGAAATTGATTAAATTCAATTAATGACATAGTTGTTGAAAGCAAAAATCAAAATGAACCTCTTACCCTTCATGGCTAAATTTAATTACTTTAATTAATTAATAAATCATAATTTCCCTCAACAAAGCAAATTGGAGATAAAATGGACACAAATCACTCACTTTTATTGAAATGGTCTAGCCTTTTGAAACCATTTAAATGATTGTCCCCTCCTTGTCCCCCCATTTATGGACAAAGCAAAGCCAATTGACCTTACCCAAGCATAACCATGATCAACTCACTCTACCCCCTACCCTTGAGAAATTACTATAAGTATGAAGCATTTTGGAGAGCATTTCCATCTTAGAATTTCAATTGAAAAGCATTGTTACTATAGTCAATTGAGATCATTTTCTAAGAGCAATTGAAGCATTTGAACATTTAGAGTTTATAATTTTAGCATTTTATCATTGCATTGTTATCAATGGAGCTAGATTAAGCATAAATTCATCATAGAATAAGCATTTAGAAGCATCATAGCAGCATTATTCTCATTTTAGAGGTGTCACTAGTGAGGATTTGCAGCTGAGAGCTCACTTACCACTTCTTTTTAGAGATCCATGAGATGTTATAGATTGTAGTTGCATTTTAGAGTAAATTTCCTTTGTATTTAGCTTAATTATTGCTACTTGATCTTAATTTCATGAAGGTGTTAAACTCACACACACACTAGTATTAAATAGTGAGCTCATGAACAATGTATCATGCCCTAGCTTGTAGCTCGCGAGCCATCAAGACATTTCCTCATGAAATGATCATAAACGGGGAGTACGCACATAGTGAATATCAATAGAAAAATAAATAAAGAGAGATCAAACACTTCACACAATGCCTTGAAGGTAATAGCAATGATGCCCTAGCTCTCAAAGCTCACGGGTCATCAAGCATTCCAAATGCTAAGGTGTAAACAATGCCACTATTAACAATGCTAAGATGTAAACAATGCCACTGAAATTGATTTAATGAGATGACAAAGCTCAAATGCCTACCTCAAGTGCCAGTACCCTCTTTTCACACAGTGTCAACCTCTTCATGTACGCCAGACTCAAATGCCCTCTTTGTGCCATGCAAAAGTGCAACATTGTCTTCACGGCAACTCTTCGAATTCACAAATTACAAATGACACTTTCTTTTCTTTCTTTTTTTGTTTATAACCAAATGGGTGTCACAATTATGATGATATCATCGCTATTACGACACCGTCAGGGGCACTTGAAAAAAACAACACAAATTTTAGTGGCGTCGTAAATTGGCGTCAAAATTTGACCCCAAATGTTGTAGTGCGAATGTAAATTATTTCAAAATATTTGGAAGTAGATGTTACATTCTAAAAGAGGATAGAAATGGAAAATTTGATTCTAAAGGTGATGAAGGAATATTCTTATGATACTCTACTAAAAGCAAAGCTTACAAATGTTTGAATAAGGTTTCTAACAAAATGATTGAAAGTGAAAATGTGAAAGTTGATGAGTTTGCTGAGAAAAAAGATGAAGAAAGCAAAAAAGAACCAGAAGACTAGGGTAGATTCACATACACTGAGAAACCTGACATTCTACCCAAGCCACAAGCTAAAATTACCGAGCAATAGGATAATGACACCAAGCATCAGGCAATAGAGACTGAGAATTAGGAAATAGTTACCAAGGAAGATCTTGATCCTACACTGAATGATGAACAAATAAGAGAGCAAGTGTTAGCAAAATTTGTGAGCAGACACCATCCACAAAATCATATTATTGGTGACAAGCAAGATGGTGTGATGACATTAAGTAAGTTGAGAAACACCACATGTTTAGTTTGTGAATTTGAACCTAAAAATATTAAGGATGCACTCGAGAATGATGAATGGATTAAAGCAATGAATGAGGAAATTGAGAAAATACTGAAGAACAAAACATGGACATTGGTACCGAGACCGAATGATAAAAATGTAATTGGAACTAAATGGATATTCAAAAACAAGTTGAATGAAAATGGTGAAGTCACTAGGAACAAGGAAAGACTTGTATGTAAAGGGTATGCACAAGAAGAAGGTATTGATTATGGTGAGACTTTTGCACCAGTTGCAAGACTTGAAGGAGTTAGAATATTGCTTGCATATGTTGCCTACAAAAGATTTAAAGTATATCAAATGGATGTCAAATCTACATTTTTGAATGGAATTCTTGAGGAAGAAGTATACATTGAACAACTTGAAGGTTTTGTTGATCCAAATTAGAAAAACATGATATGTAAGTTTCACAAAGTATTGTATGGACTGAAACAAGCACCAAGAGCATGGTATGAGAGACTACATTCATATCTTATTAGTATTGGATTTTTAAGAACAAATGACAATAGAAATTCATATTTGAAAGGTGAAACTGATGACAAGACTCTTATTACTAAAAATTTTGTTGATGCTGTCATATTTGGAGGACATAATAATCTATGCAAATCATTTGCTGATGCAATGAGAAATGAATTTGTAATGTCAATATTTGGAGAGATTAGATTCTTTCTTGGTTTGCAAATTCTACAACAAAGTGAAGGTATATTCATTACACAATAAAAGTACACCAAAGAAGTGTTGAAGACCTTTGGAATGGAAGATTCAAAACCGGTTGGTACACCAATGGTCACATGATGCAAATTAACAAAGGATGATTACTCAACCGAGGTAAATCAAACACTACATAGATCAATGATTGGAAAACTAATGTATGTTGTGCATAGTAGACCGGATATTGCACATACAGTTGGGATTGTAACAAGATTTTCTGCTAATCCTAAAGAATCACATATGACTATTGTTAAGAGGAATCTGAAATACCTAAAAAATATAGAGAATTATGGTTTATCATACAAGAAAGAGGGCAATTTTGAACTACAAGTTTACACTGATGCAGATTGGGCTGGAAACATTTAAGACAGGAAGAGCACTATCGGTGGAGCATTCTTTTTGGGAGAAAGATTAGTTACTTGGATAAGCAAGAAACATACATGTATTTCTAAATCTACTGCTGAAGTAGAATATGTTGATGCTACTGCTAATTGTTCAAAGATTGCATAGATAAAACAAATTTTGAAAGGGATGAATGAAGAGATCACTGATCCAGTGATAATATATTGTGACAACACAAGTACTATAAAAATTTCTAATAATTGAGTGATGCATGCAAAGACAAAGCACATATCTATAAAGTATCACTACTTGAGGGAAAAAGTACAATAAAAGCAAGTGAAACTAGAGTTTGAGAAATCAAAAGAATAACTTGCAAACATATTTACCAAACCCTTACCTAAGGATACATTTGAGTACTTGAGGACTAGACTAGGGGTCCATCCCCTGTCTATCGATCACTAAGGTGATCAGGAGGTTGCATCAACCTATACTTTATCCAAATATCAAATGATGTTGATGCATATTTTTCACACTTTAGGTTTCCTAAGGTTGTGAAAGCTAGAATAGAGAACACTGCATATCGGTACATGGAGGTACTTGATCTGAACTGAACACCAAAGATAATATTTTGGCTACTACAAAGTTGTTTATTCTTTTTGGCATTGTTGTCAAAGGGAGAGAAAGAATCAATGAAATATTTATCCACGGGGAGAGAAGAATCACAAGGAGAAGAAGATCAAATCTGCAGGGAGAGTCTGCATGGAATGTTGTGTAGTGATTAAACATATTAAATGAACAAGCTAGGGAAAGCTTACCAAGCTACAACATTTACTTATAGAGTTTTAGAATAGATGTTTGGTATTCTATGACATATTTCATATTGTAGTGCCATCTAATGCCAAAGGGAGAGATTGATAACCTACAACAGATTGAATATCTTAATGGACTGAATGGATAAGTGAAAGACAATGATTGAAGGTCACTGAGCTACTAAAGTGATATGTAAGGAAATTAAATCAGTCAATGTATTGTCATTGATGTCAACTAGTTTTGACTATACTTATCATGATGGTTACAAACATATGAAGAAGAAAAATGGTAAAGGCATGAGATATCTACATGAAGATGAGATGGATATGAAAGATATGGCTGTGGTATACATTGGGTAACTTATTGATGATTCTATGGCATTATGTTGTTGACTTGATTGTATTACATGATTTTGTTATGTATTAAAGATTAGAACTGAACAAGTTTATGTGGTCGATAATTGAAGATTTTTGTATACATCGAGCTAGTGTAGTGTATACCGAGTACAATATTAACCGAATAGGTATTCACTGACACATTCTGGTATTGACTGAGTGAAAGAAACAAATAAAGTTTATAATAACTGACTGAATTCATGAGATGGACAATTTCTTATGATTCTGAGGTAGAAGATAAAGTTTTTTATGATGATCTAACAGCTGACAAAATTCAAGATTGATTAGATGAAGAAGAATGAAACATGTTATAGACACAACTGCCAAGGAAGCTTGAAGTGGTAAAATGAACAATGGAGATTAAGAGGCAAAATCTAATGGATGATAAGAAAATACTTTATGATGTCTATTTAAAGAGACATAGGATTCATTATTGAGTCTAGGATTATTTTGCTACTACAGGAGAATTTTCGTGAAAGGACTATTTTCATGCACCGCTAATCAAACTAGTTAACAACATAACCGGGTTGAACTATAGACATTACTGAGCGTTAGAGAAGCATGTACTGAGTGGAATAAGTTGGAGGATATGAAGCATTGAATTTTTTATTGATCAAAGGAGGTATTTTGAGCTTAGCATAGATCTAACAATCTACAAATCTTAGTTGTATTTGAATCAAATCATTATTGTATCAGTTTAACCATTGTTACAACAAAATCTCTTAACCGAGTGGACTTAACAGTCTTTTTGTATTTCAATATGACATTCAGTGAATGTTGTTAGTTTTCTTGTTGACCCCATAGTGAATGTTGGTCAAGGGAGAACTATTAGTGATAAATGCTCTAACCAAGTGACACCTTACAATGTGTTTTGTAACCTTTGATAGGGTTGGCTCCTAACTGAGCTCACTTCAGAAGAGTGAATTATTTTGGGTTACCAGTCCCAGGTGGTTTTTCCCCTAACAAGGTTTCCACGTTAAAAATCTATGTGGTATGTGTATTTAATGTGATTGAATTGTTATTTTACTTTACACATTTCATATCTAGTTAGATCGGTAATTATAGTATTGAATTGACTGTCAATCGGTAGATGAAGAGAAAGACATTGTTGATATCTTACTGAGTTGATAATTTGATTGAAAATTTTGAATATATACATCTGGGAGATTTGGCATTGAAGTATAAGTGGATTAATTGATTCACCCCCCCCCCCCCCCCCTCTCAGTTATCTAACAATATACACCATGCCCATTTTTTAAATTCCAAGTAAGGTTGCAAAACATTTTGAGGTATATAAGAGAATATTTTTCTAGAGGGGATGTGAAGATACATTTAAGTAATGCCTCATTAAATGGAATGAGGTGTGCACTCTGACCTGGCAGGGAGGTTTGTTAATCAATAATTGAAAGGATGTGAACAAGGTTTTGGGTTTGAGGCTAACATGGAGAGTATATGCTGAAAAAGGGAGAGTTTGAAGTTGAATCTTACAAGTGAAGTACCTTCAAAATGAGGTGGACAATATTTTTTCTCGATACTTACCCAAAGGCTCTTGCATTTGGAATTTTATAAGATCTCACAACTCTATCCTAAAACATGATTTGGTGTGGAAATTGAGCATGGAGGACAAGATTTATCTCTAGAGGGATCAATGGATGGAGTCTCATTCTTTGAGTGACATTCCTCATATGGCTCCTCTCATTACTCAATTGAAGATATAATAGGAGATATAATCTATGATTATCTAGAGGGAGTGGATCCTCTTCGACAGTTGAAATAGCTTTGGATCCTTGCTAATGATCTTAGGCCGCTTTGCCAAGAACTCCAAGAAAGATTGGAAAGATGGATATTTATCGATGCAACTCAAGAGGGTGTATTATAGTGGAATGGAAATGCCAGTGGATATGTCATAGTTCAAGATCCTTATCGTGCTTATGATGCAACTTTTACATCATGATGAAATAGAAAAGTTTGGTACATATTTAGCATCCCCAACATGAATGAATTTTTATGGATTGTCTAGAGAGATCAAGCATTGACTTGGGATAGGCTAGAGAATCTCGATAAACTAGGCCCTTCTTGGTGTGTTATGTGTAAAATGAAAGAGGAAGACAATAATCATCTTTTCTTACACTGTGATGTTGCATAGGAAATATGGTGTAGATTCCTCAACAAATGGGGATTGTTATGGATCATTCCTAAAGACATTAGCACCCTTTTAGATATATGGTTTCTCAAGGTCAAGAGTTCAGGCCTAGTCTTGATATGGGATGTGGCTCCTGCTATCATCATTTAGGCACTTTGGATTGTATGAAATCAATGTAGTTTTAGAGGTGAGGAGAGGTCAATTGACAACATCTAGAACATTATTGTGAGAATTATTGGAGAGATTGGCATGGTGCACAATATGAGTGATTGGGAACTCTATGAATCTAAAAAGACGTGGGTTGATGTCTGGCCTCTTTTTTAGTGGCTAAGGAAGAGGCATGCATTGTCTCTATGCATAAAGACCATTAAGTGCGTGGCTCCAAAGTACAGATGGATAAAGTGTAACTTTGATGGTGTTGTCAAGGGGAATCCTAGAAGAGTTGGGAGAGGTGGCATATTTCAAGATGAATTCAATGGTCCTAAGATGATTTTCCCTATTGACTATGGTTGTGTGTCAAACAACATAGTTGAGGATAGGGAGGCTCTTTGAGGCATCACTATTGTCAAAGATAAGGAATGGAGATGATTGTGGAATGAAGGTGACTTTAAACTAGTGGTTGATGCTTTGAATTGTGGCCCTCTTCATAATTGGATGCTAGAAGTGATTGTGAAAGAGGCTAAACATATATTAGATGATATGGTGGAGTTCAAGATTTCTCATGTTGGTAGGAAAGATAACAAAGTGGTTGATTGGGCTACAAACATGGGAACTGATATGCGTAGTAGGAATGGTAATATTTTTGGAATACTAGAATCACTAAGAGGGGGGTGAATAAGTGATCTATATAATCAAAAAGATTTTTATTCACTTAAAAACTTTGACTTGATTTAATTAACATTTATAGAAGATCACTAGATAGAATCAACAACATTAGATAAGATAGGCAAGAGATCCAAAAATACAAGTATTACATCATGACATAACTTTTATAGTGGAAAACCCCTTAGGGTAAAATGTCATTGTAAGTATATCTTTTATTAGCCCAAATTCAGAGCGCCAACTCTAGGAGCACTAAACCCTTACTCAATACAAGTAATAATGTTCAATCAAAGGGTTTCTCTATTTCCATATGATGCACTTTATACAAATCATTCAACAATATATCTTCTCAACAATGATAAACATAACAAATTTGATCTATGTCCTCAACACTGCAAACTCAGTGTTACCAATCTTCCTCTCACCTGCACCAATCAATGATAAACAATACCAATGCATCTTCTCAAAAAATTATACTTACATAAACAACCTGCGATTCCTTTGCATCAAACATTCCATTCAACACTACATACTTAATGCTACCTTTCTGCACCTCATTTGTAATGATAATGTGCTTCTATTAGGTCTAAAATCTCAACAAAATATTTTGCATCCTCAAACAATCTTACCACCATAATCCTCATCATATTTTTCTCTCTCCCTAGTCCCTTATTCACAATGATTTTGTATTTCTATTTATCAATCAATCACCTCCTCAACTTCCATTATTATGTTTCACCTTCTCTATCAAGCAGTTAGAGAAGTT
Organism: Chamaecyparis obtusa; assembly: GCA_027943335.1. Taxonomy (NCBI): domain Eukaryota; kingdom Viridiplantae; phylum Streptophyta; class Pinopsida; order Cupressales; family Cupressaceae; genus Chamaecyparis; species Chamaecyparis obtusa. Next base: position 4,927,099 of record BSBK01003091.1, on the reverse strand, counting down.
TAACTATCTAAGAACTAAAACAAAAATTGCCTGATTATCTCTTCTATACATTATGTCTTCTTCATTTAATCTTTTCATTCATATTATGTGGAAAATGATCCGTACTAACTATTATGATTTAAACCGAAACTTAATTTTCTTCAACAACTACAATTTTGTAATGCACTATTATTTATCCTATCACTACCCTATCTTCATTCTTATCACCCAAATTCACTTTTGCCTTCATTCATTATTTCAAAGTCAAAGCATGGTTAAGGCTAAACTTTCTTACAAAACGTCGATAAAATACTTATTTAACTTTGATGAACTCTTCACATCAACATGTGGCAAATGTCCTAACCAATTATCAACGAGTTACCTTTTATTTCTTTTATCCTCAGACTTGGGTCCACCATTGTTGATTTGTATTTTAACTAATTTAAACAATGCTTCTTCCTAGTGAAATGGTGACGTCGTCCCAATTTCACAACTTCTCCTTTTCAGATACTTTCAATCTTTGCAATACGGTGAAAGTACTACATCACATATTTATCTTTATGTTGAACCTTCCTGTTCATTCCTTGTGTAAAATATTCTAACCGATGAGCATTAACTTAACCTTTAACACTTACACCCTTGGACTCGGGCCCACCACCATCGCCAACTCACTCTTTGACTTTTCCTAGGATTGTTCTCCCTTGTGAAATGACAAAAATATCTATAGGACCCACCTTGTGTCACAGTTTTGCTAACTTAGTTATGAGAATACAATAGTCTCGTGAGATAGCAGTGATTTTTAAAACTTTATTGAAATGTCTTACGAGACCCACCATTAATTTTCTATTTCACCAAATGACTTTTATAAGGATATAAAGACCTTGTGAAATAACAACATTATGTCAACTGGTATACTCTCGTCACTTTTGATCATTGTCACCAATTATCTGCTTCCTGTCGCTCGAGTGACTGAACTTCACTGCAAACCATTTATTGAATCATGTATATGTGTATCACTGCAAGCTCTTTGTTAGCATATCCTACAAATCTCCTCATGTTAGTACATTCTAATCAATCTTCTGCAACATATCACCTTTAGTATGAATCACCAAGAATCATGACCATAGCAGTAAAATCCCCCTTTGGCAATGCCTAATCTAGTTGACACCAACAAACATCTCAACTTAGCTTGATAATCATGCATAGCATACCGTTTATGCAACATTCATATCACACTTCAACATTCATGAAGTTAAACACCTTTTTGACATCAATGACAAACATGCCAAAGCTAACAAATATTTCAAAGATTTGGGAAAATATTCTTCCCAAATTTGGTCTTTATATACGAACTTCTATTTTGGAAGGATGTGATGATTCACTATGCTAATATTGGGAACATCTCTTTATTCTTGTATTACTCTGGGTTCCTGAACCTTTTAAAACTAGGTTTTTATTAACAAAAATAAAATAAAATAAATAATTTGTAAATTAAAAATCAAATAACATTTCTTAATATTTCCATGGGTGAGATGGTTAATTTTTGGTGTTATTTTTTTGGCCATTAAGGTTTAGACCCCACTACCAAGGTGTTTCCCTCATTTTTAATATCATTGGTTTGTAGTTCTAGATCGTTTACCCAAAAAAAATACTCATAAAAAGTTTTCGTGCTTCCATGTAGAGAAAAAATAACACTCATAACAAGCTTTAAAAAATTGCTCAAATCGCTTATTACAAGATAGAGGCCATATACTAGTGACTTCAAAGTTTCATGCTCCCATGCATGTAGAGAAAGTCCCCTCCCCCTGTCCCTTGATTATCGAAGATGAAAGGAATCGCTTATTCCAAGACAAAGACCAATATAGACTAGTGATGCCAAGCCTCCATGCTTCCACATGGAGAAAACCCCTCATAATTACCAAAGATGAAGGAATCGCTTATTCCAAGATATACCATAGACTAGTGATGTTAAGATGGCATTCTTCCATGTAGCAAAAACCCCCCCATAATTGTCAAATATGAAAGGAATTTTCTTATTCTAAGACAAATATCATAGACTAGAGTGACACCAAGGTTTCATGCTTCTACAAAGATAAAATCCATCATAATTAGTAAAGGTAAAGGGAATTTCTTATTCCAAGATAGACTACAGACTATTGATGTAAAGCTTGCATGCTGTCACACAATGAAAACACTTTATATGGAACAAAGAAAGTAGCTGAGGTTAGAATGGAACAAAAACAAGAACTTGACACCTCTTCTACTTTATTGTTGGCAAGTATGGCCAAACCAGTGAGTGCTAATGTAGATAGCATGGATGAGGATGAGCTTATGAGGCTATCCTTCATGGCCTTCGCTAAGGCTAAGGAAAGGTTAGTACAAAAAGGGGACAAAAGAGTAAAAATAATGACTAGGGTTGTAGAGATAGTAAATAAACTACTTCCTACACCAATTATCTTTCAAGGAAAGGATGAAGCAAAGAACCTAAGCATGGCACTAGATAGCTTTGACATTCACTTTGAGTCATTGTTGTAGACTACAAAAGATAAGGAAAAGAAGAGGTTCTTGGAGAAGAAATTGAGAGAAGTTTGTCATTCCATCTCATGGGACTTAGAAATTCTCAAGGCTACTACTCTTAAGGCTAAGAGTTGTGTAGCACAAGGCAGAAAGATTTATAATTACTGCATAAGTCCTTGCAGACATGTAAAGAATATTGAGGAAATTATAGCCACATATAGGGCTACACTTGATAGTCTGATGGACAGTTGTGAAACATCTTCACTAACTATGATTGAAATGGATAAACAAGCATCCAAGATTTTGGATAAGATTAGTGCACTAGAAATGGAGAAAGGGAGAGTGGTAGACAAATTTGGGTTTTTGAAGAGCCTAATAACCCCTAAGCTTTCAATGCTTGACACACATCTATCAGAGATGGAAAAGGTTGAAGGATCAATTTCTGTGTATATACCTACTGAGCTTAAGGTAGCAAAGACAACATCATATGCACTAAATGGATTGATCCATGTCAGTGAGCTTTTAATCAAATCATGGGTTGAGGAAGTGAAGACCTTGGAAAAATCTTTCCAAGATATCTTAAAATTGGTGATTAAGCACTAAATCTTTTGTGCTTAGAAGTTTTTGAAATTTTGTAAGTAAAAACCAAGTACATATCAAAGTGTGTTTTTCAAACCAAGTACAGATCATGTTAGGAATGAATGTTGAATGTTTGGCAGCCATTCTGTAGTAGTTGTTGTTGCATTCATGACTGTGATTGTCATTGATGTCAACACAATGATCTACCAGAGACTTGCAGAGAAGCAGACAGTGTTTGAATTAGTGCACATGGGATATTGCAATTGGAGCTATGCAATGTTGAGGATATACTCTTTGATATGTTATATGTTTATGGTTAAGAGTGCAGATAGTAACTCATTTATTCATGGAAGTTATGAGCACTTTGGTGGAAGCATTATTCAGGCAGTGTTCTTGAGTAGCGGTTTGTGGAAATCAGATGATATCTCCTAATCGGGATGGAATCTGGTTTTGCGTAGTTAAAGGGAAGTTGAAGACACATTGATAGTGATGTGGATGATAGTGCAAACTTCAAGGTTGCATGAGTGAAGAATTATTGTAATTCAAAGTCAACAGTTTTGTGTAATTTTGATGTAGTGCGTGGAAACTTTTTAAATGCCGACTAATTTGTAATTACTTGAGTGTGGTATAAAGGAAGGAATGTTTTTCCTTATTGGAATATGGTTGGATGTGATGATGTATGCATGAAGTGAAGAAAAGAGCTAATGCAGTTGTGAAAGCAAATTTGTGAAGGAAGACATGTGAAGTACCTTGATCTAAAATTGAGATCTGGTGAAGTAGAGAGTGTGGTTTGGCATAGTGAGAAAGGAGGTAACATATTTTCTATTATTCTATTGAATAATCTAGAGATCAATTGGATAGTGTGTTCAGTGATCTTGTCATTGAAGCTGTTTGGGCAGTGGGTCCATCTGTCTTCCATAACTCTTAACAGGGTTAGAATCTTTTAATAGGGATTCAAAATCTTCTAACAGGGATTCATATGTACTGAATGTATTTCATAAGACTCCTAACATAGTCCATCCTTTCACAAGGAATAATCATATTAGTGCATCTTTTGTGGGCATCATTCCCATCGGGGTTTACTCTTTGATCAAGAGGTTCCCTAGTCAACATATCTTGTGTCATTGTGTTATTATGTATGAATATCTTTCTATGGTTGGTAATTATATTGCTTACATGGTTTAATGCTGTTGAAGTTGATAAAAGTTATAATTCTCAGATAACTAATTCACTCCCCCCCCTCTTAGTTATCTTGGTGGACTTTACTTTCTAACAATTGGTATCAGAGCGGTAGGTCCTTGAAAAAGAATTTTAATAGCTTAAGGAGATCTATGGTGAATTTTAGAAAAGAAAGCCCTAAGTTTGATGGAGTAAATTTTGACAGCTGGAAAGAAAAGATGAAGACACACCTACTATGTTTAGGACCAAGTTATTGGTTGATTACAAAGAATGATAATACTATCATTGAAGAGGGCAATCTTGAAACATGTACTAGTGATGAGAGAGATCTATTCATGTGTAACATACTTGCAAGAGAAGCACTTTTGACTGCCCTTCCAAAGAATGAGTACAATCAGGTAAAATGTTTGAAAAAATCTCATGAAATTTGGAATGCTTTACACTCTACTTTTGAAGGTGATGAACATGCAAAGAAAGTTAGATTACATAATTGGATATTTGCATTTGAATATATAAGAATGATGGAAGATGAATCTATTAGAATCTATATTGGTAGAATGTCAGAAATTATTGCAAGCATAAAATCTTGTGGAGGAACAAAGACAGAGAATGAAGTGATATGGAAAATTTTGAGGATATTGACTCTTGTATTTAAGTAGACAACACAGATGATTGACCAAGTTATACCTTGTACTTCAAACTTTACAAGAGAGACTCTTCTTGGAAGATTGGAAGCAGTAGAAATGAACCTAAGGTTATCAGAAGACTTGCCTAAAATGGAGACAACATTCAGTGCTCTTAGTGTTCACCCTACTTTGTCAAGAAGCATCAGTGTGAGCAAAGATTATGCTGGTAGCAACAGATCTAGAAATGAAGAAGACAGAAAGATTGAAGAAGGTATTGCCTTTCTTGTGAAGAGAGAACCAAACGGTAAGAAAAAATTTAAATGTTGGACTTGTCAAGAATATGGTCATTTTGCATCTAAGTGTCCTAAGAGAGTTAAAAAGTACATAAACAATTTCAAACCTAGAAGATCTAAGGAATATTATTATGCTAATGATGAAGATCTTGAAGCTAGTGTAGAAAGAAATCTAAGTGAAAGTGATAATGAAAATAATGATGACATAGGATTTGTAGCAATTAAAGAAGAGAATCCTGAAACTGATGTTAAGGAAGAAAAAGCCTTAGTTTCCCAAGTTGAAAAGAAAGCTAATTGGATTATAGATAGTGGTTTTTCACATCATATGACTGGAGACATGAAAAAGTTCATAAAGTTTAACAATTATGATGCAGGAGTTGTTAGAGTTGGAAACAATGCACCTTGTTTGATTAAAGGTATAGGATCTATTACTCTTGATGGAAAGACTAATAGTGATGATGTTTATTTTGTGGACAGATTGAAACATAATCTTTTAAGTGTTGGATAGTTAGTTGATAAGGGATATCAAGTTTGGTTTACTGAGAAAACTTGTGTGATAAAGGATAAAGATGGAAATCTGATTGGAACTGGATCTAGAACCAGAGGTAATATATTTTTGTTGAATCCTACTGAGATGACATGTTTGGTTACCAAGATTGATGATAGTTGGTTATGGGATAGAAGTTTTTGTCATATAAACTTTGACAACATTGTGAAAGTGAGTACTATACTTGCAGTAAGGGATTTGCCTAAAATTATGAAGCCTACTAACATGATTTGCAAAGAATGTGTGATGGCTAAACAAAAGAGAAGTTCTTTTCCCAGTAAGAAGTTTACATCTGCAAAAAATTTGGAGATTGTTCATACAGATTTGACCAGTCCTACTAGGACTAGAGGATTCTATGGAGAAAGCTATTTTATGATTCTTGTTGATGATTTTACAAGAATGATGTGGATTGCATTTCTTAAAGAAAAGTCTGAAGCATTTTATAAGTTTATGATCATTAAGAATAAAGTTGAGAATGAATCTGGAATGAAGATTAAATGTTTGAGATCTGATAGAGGTGGAGAATTTACTTCTAGAGAGTTTAACACCTTTTGTGAAGTAAATGGCATTAAGAGACAGTTTTCAGCCCCTAGGACACCTAAACAAAATGGTATTGCAGAAAGAAGAAATAGATCAGTGACTGAAGTAGCAAGAGCTATGTTATTTGAGAATGATTTGGTGAAGATATTCTAGAGAGAAGCAGTGAACACAACAGTGTATACAATGAAAAAAGTACAAATCAGAGCAGACATAGACAAGACACCCGATGAATTATGGTTTGGACATGCACCCTCAGTTAAGTATTTTAGAATTTTTGGAAGCAGATGTTATATAAAGAGAGATGATGATATTGGAAAGTTTGATCCTAGAAGTGATGAAGGTATATTTCTTGGATATTCTTTGAAAATCAAAGCCTATAGATGTTACAATAAAAGAACTAAGACTATTGTTGAAAGCGCAAATGTTAAAGTTGATGAAAAGTTCAAAATTCAAGAAAGAATGCTTGATTATGAATCAAATGAAGAAGCTCATCCTAAACCTAACACTGGAACTACTAATTTATTTTATGAAATTGACAGTGATTTATTGAATGAAAGCCACAGTGAAGTCATTGAATAACCTACACCTGAAGTGAGATCTGAGACAATGACACCTAACAAGAGTTTATCAAGAAATCATCCTATTGGAAAAATTATTGGAAGCATTAAAAAAGGAGTTCTAACTCAGAATAAGGTACAAGAACAGTTATGTTTGATTTCTCAAATTGAACCTAAAACTACTAGTGAAGCTTGTGAAGATGAAAATTGGATTAATGCTATGAAAGAAGAACTAGATCAGATTGAAAAGAACAAGACATGGGAATTGGTCCCTAGACCTAAAGACAAGAGTGTTATTGGAACTAAATGGGTATTCAGAAACAAGATGAATGAACAAGGAGAAGTAGTAAGAAACAAAGAAAGATTGGTATGTAAGGGATACTCACAAGAAGAAGGAATTAACTATGAAGAAACCTTTGCACCTATAGCAAGAATTGAAGCAGTAAGAATGTTTTTGGCTCATGTAGCTTATAAGAAATTCAAAGTATATCAAATGGATGTAAAGTCAGCATTTCTGAATGGAGAATTGGAAGAAGAAATCTACATTGAGCAGCCTGAAGGTTTTCCTTTGACTCAAGAAGGAGACATGGCATGTAAACTGAAGAAAGCCTTATATGGACTAAAGCAAGCACCTAGAACTTGATATGCAAGATTGGACAATTATTTGTTAAAGTTAAGATTTACAAAAGGAACAGCTGATAGCAATCTGTACACAAAAGAAATTGAAAATGGTATGTTGATTATAGTTATTTTTGTTGATGACATTATTTTTGGAGGAGAAGATGAAGCTAGTGACAAATTTGCTGATGAAATGAAGACTAAATTTGAAATTAGTATGATTGGTGAAATGAAATACTTTTTGGGATTACAGATAACACAGAACAATGATGGTATCTTTGTAAGCCAGACAAAGTACCTGAATGACTTGTTGAAAAGATTTGGAATGGAGAACTGTAAACCAGTTGGAACACCTATGGTAACTGGACATAAATTATCTAGCATAGATGAAACACTGACAGTTGAATAGAAGAAATATAGATCTATGATTGGAGGATTGCAGTACTTGACTCATACACGACCTGATATAGCACACTTAGTTAGAATTGTAGCAAGATTTCAAGCTAAACCTAGAGAATCACATTATGCAGCAGTAAAGAGGATACTGAGATATTTAAGAGGCACAATGGACTATGGATTGTGGTATGAAAAATATGATAATTTTACCCTATGTGCATATAAAGATGTTGATTGGGGAGGCAGTGTTGATGATAAGAAGAGCACTAGTGGTGGAGCATTTTTTCTTGGAGGAAGATTGGTTTCTTGGCTAAGCAAGAAGAATAATTGTATCTCACAGAGCATAGCAGAAGCAAAATATGTAGTAGTAGCAAACAATTGTAACCAAAAAATTTGGATGAAGCAAATGCTGAAGGATATTGGAATAAAGTTTGTTGAACCTGTTGTGATACATTGTGACAACACTAGCACAATTAGTATGTCTAAGAACCCTGTATTACATTTTAAGACAAAACATATAGAGATTAAGTATCATGTAGTAAGAGAGAAAGTTGTTGAGAAAGAAGTCAGACTTGAGTACATAAGTACAAAGGAGTAGATAGCAGACATATTTACAAAGGCAAAAGGTACATTTGAGTATCTGAGAGGTATGCTTGGGGTTATGCCCCAGCCTACTTTTGAGAAGTGATGCAGTTGGTTACATCTGTCCAGTGATATATGAGCCTTATCTTTCTTCTAGACTGGATGTTGGTACTTCCTCTATGGGGGAGTATGTGTATCTGAGCTGAGTCATGAGGACTCTAGTGAATGTATTTTCTGAATAGTGTCTTTTGACATTGGAGTTGTTGTTGACATAATGATGAGATTTTTTTCATTGATGTCAATGGGAGAGAAGTGTACATGAAAAAACCATTTGTACTACCTGAACAGGAAAATGAAGCAAGATTTGATTGATGAAGAGGACTTGAAATATTTTTCTAGAGCAGTCGTATTGCAGTATTGGATTTTTGGAACATTGGATGTTTTTTCATCTATGTTGCCATCAATGCTAATGGGGGAGATTGTTAGGAATGAATGTTGAATGTTTGGCATCCATTCTATAGCAGTTGTTGTTGCATTCATGACTGTGATTGTCATTGATGTCAACACAATGATCTACCAGAGACTTGCAGAGAAGCAGATAGTGTTTGAATTAATGCACGTGGGATATTGCAGTTGGAGCTATGTGATGTTGAGGATATACTCTTTAATATGTTATATGTTTATGGTTAAGAGTGTAGACAGTAATTCATTTATTCATGGAAGTTATGAGCACTTTGGTGGAAGCAGTATTCAGGCAGTGTTCCTAAGTGGCAGTTTGTGGAAATCGGATGATATCTCCTAATCGGGATGGAATCTAGTTTTGTGTAGTTAAAGGGAAGCTGAAGACACATTGATAGTGATGTAGATGACAACACAAAATTTGAGGTTGCACAAGTGAAGAATTATTGTAATTGAAAGCTGACAGTTTTGTGTAATTTTGATGTAGGGTGTGGAAACTTTTTGGATGTTGACTCATTTGTAATTACTTGAGTGTAGTATAAAGGAAAGAATGTTTTTCCTTATTGGAATATGGTTGGATGTGATGATGTATGCATGAAGTGAAGAAAAGAGCTAATGCAGTTGTGAAAGCGAATTTGTGAAGGAAGACATGTGAAGTACAAAGATCTGAAATTGAGATCTGGTGAAGCAGAGAGTGTGGTTTGGCACAGTGAGAAAGGAGGTAACATATTTTCTATTATTCTATTGAATAATCTAGAGATCAGTTGGACAATGTGTTTAGTGATCTTACCATTGAAGTTGTTTGGGCAGTGGGTCCATCTATCTTCCATAACTCTTAACAGGGTTAGAATCTTTTAATAGGGATTCAAAATCTCCTAACAAGGATTCATATGTACTGAATGTATTTCATAAGACTCCTAACAAATTCCATCCTTTCATAAGGAATATTCATATTAGTGCATCTTTTGTGGGCATCATTCCCACCGGGGTTTACTCTTTGATCAAGAGGTTCCCTAGTCAACATATCTTATATCATTGTGTTATTGTGTATGAATATCTTTCTATGGTTGGTAATTATATTTCTTACATGGTTTAATATTGTTGAAGTTGATAAAATTTATAATTCTTAGATAAATGATTCACCCCCCCCCCCCCCCTCTTAGTTATCTTGGTGGACTTTACTTTCTAACAGATCAATGGCTGGAGGATTACAATATCTGACTCACACAGGACCATATATTGCTAATGTTGTTGGGATTGTGGCTAGATATCAAGCAGAACCTAAAGAGACACATCTAGGTGATGTAAAAAGGATATTGAGATATCTGAAAGGAACAATAGACTATGGCTTATAGTACGATAGAAATGATAGCTTTGAACTCCATGCTTATATTGATGCTGATTGGGCAAGAAATATTGATTACAGGAAGAGTACTAGTGGTGGTGCATTTTTCCTTGGGAAAAATTTGGTTTCATGGCTAAGTAAGAAAAAAGATTGTATAGCTCAATCTACTATTGAATCAGAGTATGTTGTTGCTGCTATTAATTGCACTCAAATTGTTTGAATGAAATAAATGCTGAAAGACATTGGAATAACTTTTCATGTGCATGTGGTTATCCATTCTAATAACACCAGTATAGTGAATATGTTGAAGAATCTGGTGATGCACTCTAAAACTAAACATATTTCTATAAAGTATCACTTCTTGATAGACAAGGTGACAGAGAAGGAAATAAAGTTGGAGTATATTAGTACAAAGGAACAGATTGCGGACATCTTTACAAAGTCATTGCCAAAAGATACCTTTGAATATATCAGAGGTGCACTTGGGGTTTAGGCCCCTCCTAGTCATAATTAAATGAAACAAGGATGCATCATCCAAAGGTTTTCAGAGCCTTATCATATTCTGGACTTGATGTAGGGATCTACTCCTCAAGGGGACTGATCGTTGAAGAAAACTATGAAGAACAGTTGTTGACTCATGGCACCCTTTTCCATTGTTGTCAAACGGGGAGTGTTGCTATGAGAAAATCCCTACTATATGGGGAGATTGTATGGAGGTATACTGTGAGAGTACTATTTGGTTACAAAACTTTGGATTGATAAAACTTTGGGATGAATTTTCCTATATGTTGACATCAATGCCAAAGGGGGAGATTTTTGGATATTGCTAATGCATTGGGGAAATGGTTAATACATTTAATATGTTTAATCACTACATTGAGTGATGTTGGAGCTACTTCTATTGTCATTAGTGTTTTGTCACCAATGTCAACATATTTTTCTATAAAGAGAACAAGTTGGTTACTATAGTGTACGAACACTGTACGGATGTTTCAGAACATGTGAAGGTAGATGAGAGTACAGGAAGATGTTGTGATCTTATATCCAAGATTGCATCATGTAATGTTTCATATTGGATGAGTTACAGATGTTTTGGTGAAGATTGGTTACTGGACTATGACAGTAGACGTTAACAGAGTGAGTCTTTGTGTTTCAGGTATATCTTACATAAGGTATGGATTCAGTGTATGTGAGCTTGAGGGATGTTAGAAAAGGTACTCAAGAATGTGTGTTGGTCAGCGCAAGGTACGGAATACTAGATGACATCAGTTGTGGTGTGTGTTCTGGAGATGACTTATTTTGGAAGCCGACTTGAGGGCTGTAGCATGCATTTTGTTTGGTTGAATTAAGGATGTCGGTCCTTAATTGTTGTAATGTAATCACTATATACTTGTTTTAGATAATGTGTGTTTCTTAAAAAGAGTTTATGTAATTATTTGTATATTAGGAAAGCCTAATCAGTTGACCTGATCATGTAGAATGTAATAGGGTATATATGTCATATATTTTCTTTGGAAAAGACATGGTGAGAATGTATGTGATGTAAAGAAGATTGTGAAAGCTGCAAGCTTGTGTCTGCTGGATGTAGAGCAGAGAATTACTGGTGTACTTCATTGGAACAAATCAAGAAAAGATAGTTAATGTCAGAAAGTTCAAAATATTATTTATTTCTTCATATACACTTATGTTGCGAACAGTGAGTTATGAAGGTGGATTTAACCTTCTTTAGGCAATGAGCCTAGGAAGTGAGCCCACCCTTCTTTCTTGACTCCTAACAAGGTCTGTCCTCTAACAAGGATTGTGTACTATAATATTTCAATAAGCTCCTAACAGGGCTAGATATTCTAACAAGGATACTATACTCTCAGTACATCATTTATGGGTGCTAATTCCCACTAGGGTTTTTACCTTTAACAGGGTTTCCCCAACACCAAAATATTGTGTTGTTGTGTTGGCATTCATTTTCTTCATTGGATTTGATATTTTTTCTATTCAAAGTTTAAAAGTTTAATAATCTATCATACAACTGATTCACCCCCCCCCCCCCCAGTTGTATTGTGGACTGTTATTCCTAACAATTGGTATCAGAGCTACTGGTCCTTAGAGAGAAAGCTTAACAGCTTGAGGTGATCTTGGAGATGGCATTCTATAGGAAGGATAGTCCAAAATTTGATCCTGAGAACTTTGATAGTTGGAAAAACAAGATGCGAACTCATTTACTATGTTTGGGAATTGACTACCGATTGATTACAAAGAATAAGGTAGCTATGAATATTGAGAATGGTTTTCCATCAGCTATTGATGATGAGAAGAAGGTATTCTCACATAACATGGTCGCAAGGGAAGCACTGATCAGCGCACTCTCTGAAGGAGAATTTACTGAAGTTAAAGACTTGGGTTTGACACTCTAGATTTAGAATATATTAGAAGCACTATATGAAGGAGAAAAGTATACCAAGCAAGGGAAGTTACAGAACTGGAAAACAAAGATGGAGAAGCTACAAATGAATGATGATGAAATCATTGGGGCTTATGTTCAAAGGGTTACAGAAGTTGTGGTTAGAATCAAAAACTATGGAGGCACTTATGATGATGAAGAAGTCGTTGTGAAGATCCTTAGATCATTGACACTTGATTACACTATTAATGCTATATCTATACAAGATACTATACCTTTGACTCCAAAATTTAGCAAAGAGATGATGATTGCAAAGCTAACTACCTTTGAAGCTGCTAAAATGGGAGATTTTGTACCTAAAGTTGAATCTGCATTTAAAGCATTTGCACACAAGAAGATAATGTATGCACTTCCAAGCACCAGCAGTGAGAACCTAAAAGAAGAGCTCAGTGAATATGTTGAGGAATGGGAACAGATACAAGCAGAGGAAAGAAAGGTGGATGAACTTCTTGCACTGATTGCTAGAAGAGAAAAGAGAGGTAAGGGTAAATTTGAAGAAAAATTACCTTTGAAATGTTTTTCATGCAATAAGGTAGGTTATTTTGCATCTAGATATCCTACAAGAGTTCCTAAGTACAAGTCTAAGTTTTTCAAGTCTAAATACTCAAAGGATAAGGAATGTTATTATGCTAGTGAAGGTATTTTCGATGATGATGATTTAGATTATGAGGTGATTGGATTTGTTTCTATTAAAGATGAACCAATATATGAGGAAAAGACTTTAGTATCACATGTCGATGAGAAATCTAAATGGATCATAGACAGTGGTTGTTCACATCATATGAATGGAGACAAAAATAAGTTTGTTAAATTAGTGAAGTATGATGGTGGAGTTGTAAGATTCAGAGACAATCTTCCTAAACCTATCATAGGAGTAGCATCTATTACTTTGGATGGAAAAACTAATACTGATAATGTACTACATGTTGATGGAATTAAGCATAACTTGTTGAATGTTGGACAATTGATGGATAAAGAGTTTTAGTTACAATTCAATGATGGAAATTTTTTTATCAAAAGTAAGGCAAGAAAGCTGATTGCAACCGGTACTAAATCTAGAGGTAATGTATTTGAATTAAATACATATGGAGCCTCTTGTTTTGTTGCGAAGATAGATGACAGTTGGTTATGGCATAGAAGGTTTTATCATGTTAACTTTGATAATATTTTGAAGGAAATTTTGACTAATGCAATTAGAGATCTACCAAAGATTGTGAAACCATCTAACACTGTATGTAGAAAATGTGTTATGGGAAAAAAACTAGAAGCAGTTATAAAAGAAAAGCATATAAATCAAAAGGAAAGTTGGATCTAGTACATAAAAACCTTTGTGGACCTACAAGGAGAATATCATACTATGGTGAAAGGTATTTCATACTTTTTGTTGATGACTTTTCTATAATGATGTGGGTTACTAACTTGAAAGAAAAATTAGAACCATTTGATAAATTCAAGATATTCATGGAAAAAGTAGAGAATGAATCGGGTTTAAAGATAAAATGTTTGAGGTCGAACAGATGAGAGTTTACTTTAGACTTATTCAATTCATAGTGCAAAGAGCATGGAATACAAAGATAGACATCTGCTCCTAGAATTCCATAATAGAATGGGATAGCAGAGTGAAGAAACAAGACTATACTTGATGCTGCTAGAACAATGTTGCTTGAAGGAAATGTATCTCATATGCATTGGAGAGAGGCTTTTGGGACAACAGTGTACGCATTGAACAAAGTTCAAATCAGAGAAGGTACAAGTAAGAATCTGTATGAATTATGGTTTGATCATACTCCTGTAAAATATTTTAGAATATTTGGTAGTAAGTGCTATATCAAGAGAGATGATGAGATAAGGAAGTTTGATGCTAGAAGTGATGAAGGAATTTTCCTTGGTTATTCTACTAAGAGAAAGGCTTATAAATGTTTCAATCTGATATTAAGGAAGATAATTGAAAGTAACAATGTGAAGATAGATGAAAGGTCTTAGCTACAAGAGAGAATGTATGACTGTAATCAGAATATAGAGATTAAAGAGGTTGCTGCTGTAGAAGAGGAAGAACTTGTTGAGGCTGAATGCGAAAATGAGAATTGTGATGATGACACAAATGAGGCTACTGAGATTCCTAAGAATCCAAGGTATGTAAAGAACAATCATCCTGAAAATCAAATTATTGGTAACTCTAATAAAGGAGTAATGACTAGATCAAAGGCTAGAGAAGAAATTTGTTTGATTTCTCAAGTTGAACCAAAGACTACAGATGAAGCTTGTAGAGATGAATCTTGGATAAATGCTATGAAGGAAGAGTTAGATCAGATAAAGAAGAAAAACACTTGGGAATTGGTTCCTAGACCTAAGAACAAAAATGTAATAGGAACTAAATGGGTGTTTAGTGTGATGACCCCTTTTTAACCACTTAACCTAAATTCCATCATTTAGGCATAAATTAGGTGATCATTCAATAATTAGCAACCAATATCCATCACTATCATTAAAGTCTAGAGGAAAAGAAGCTATTGAGTGTTAATCTAATGAACATAGTCATTTGGAAGATTTCTTCATATAGGGCACAGGAGTCTATCTCCCTCCCTTTACTACAATCATCATAAGATGGAAGACTTACAGTGCAAAGGGCACGTGAAACAGACTACAAGCGGCTTCCCTTTGGGATAACCATCATGTGCCCGAAATTACTCCGCCTCTCCCTCCACAAACTCCCTACCCTAAGATATCGTAATGTGGGGCGAGAAATAGATCCCTATGTACTATAATTAGAACATGTTCCCAAATGTCACCATTATATATATATATATATATATATATATATATATATATATATATATATATATATATATATATATATATATATATATATATATATACTTATAAATTAAAATTTACCTAATTTTATATATATATGCATACATAGATTATATATATATCCCTTTAAATTAAGATATACCTAATATATATATATATATATATATAAACATTTATTATTTACGTCATGTTACTTCTTCATGTTTATATTCGATCTGATTTTCACATAATTCCGTAGCAAATATCATATTGGTTTCTAACATATTGGGTATGGCACGTAATGCCAGGAGCGTACCTTATCCTATTTGGGCGGTACCACCAAGTACCACTGTAAAGGCTGTCGACTGTGCTTGCTCCGTATTAAATGCTTGATCTGCGCGTCCTCCTTCCCTGTTCACCGTATTTTTCATTGCTGAGGATACCAATCGGTATTTATAAGTATTGATTGGTATCTTCCAAACGGTACGTCCCTTGGGTGTAGTCATTGAATATGCCGATGATAATATTAATAATTATTTTATATTTGTTTAATAATAGTATTATTAATGCATAATTTATCAACACTATAATATTAATTTAATCATTGATATTTATAGTGTTAATACTAATAATTTAACACTAATTTATTTATAATTTTTTTTTTCACAATAATTGAATAACTTATGTATTAAAATAACATTTAAGATGTTGATCTCAATAATTGAACAAATGTAAGCATAAAGAAATATTATATTAATTATGGCTCATGACAGTCCACCCTTCCTGAATTTGCTTGTCCTCAAGCAATGTTGAGTGAGAAATGACTTCTTCTCCCACCCATGTAGCATCTTCCTTGGGTAGATTTTTCCATTTTACTAAGTATTCTGGAATAGTCCTGTTCCTCAATTTCTTGTCACGCCTATCAAGAATAACCTCAGGTTCCAAGATGAGTTTTCCTTCATTGTCTAGTGGCGGCAATTCCTCACAAGGGCTTATTTGTTTTCCAAGGACTTTCTTTAGTCTGGATACATGAAAGATGTTATGAATCCTGCTGTTCTCAGGTAATTCTATTTCGTAGGCTACTTCACCTACTCTTCTTAAGACCCTATATGGTCCATAGAAACGTGGCTTTAGTTTCTCTGCTCCACTGACCTTAAGTGAAGATTGCTTGTAGGGCTGTAGTCTTAAAAATACCAGATCTCCAACTTCGAACATCCTTTCCACTCGCTTTCGATCAACATATATCTTTTGTTGGTTTTGAGTATGGTGGAGATTATCTTTTAGAGTCTTCATAATATCAATATTTTGTTGGATGAAATCCTTGGCTCCTGGCACCTTGCTTTCTTGAGTAATCAAATCTCTGAATGTGGTGGCCTCATATCCATATAGTGCTTTAAACGGACTCATCCCAATAGACATGTGATGGGTGGTATTATAGCAGTATTCTCCTAAGTGTAACCATTTGGTCCATGCATTTTTTTGTCCAGTCACATAATTCCTAAGATATCCTTCTATCCATTTATTAACAATTTTAGTTTGCCCGTCCGTCTGGGGGTGGTAACTTGTGCTAGGAGTCAGCTCAGTTCCTATTAACTGAAAAAGTTCTTTCCAAAATAGGCTGAGAAACTTGCTATCCCTGTCACTAATAATATTTTTTGGTAATCCATGTAGCTTGAAAATTTCTTTGAAGAATATCTCTGCTATCTGTGGTGCCTTATAGTGTATGGATATTGGGAAGAAATGTGCATATTTGGTCAACCTATCCACCACTACAAAGATAGAATCTCTTTCTTGCACTTTTGGTAACCCTGTAATGAAATCCATTGAAATGCTTTCCCACTTTTGATTTGGAATGGGTAATGGTTGTAATAAACCAGCGGGGTGATTCTGTTCGGACTTATTCTTCTGGCATGTAATACATTCTTGGACATACTTCATAATGTCCTTTTTCTAGCCTTTCCAAGAGTACCTTTCCCTTATCTTCTTGTAAGTCTTATAGAACCCTGTGTGTCCTGATAGAGGATTGCCATGGTATTCCCTCATAATCTTTTCTTTAACCTTGGAGTTTGTTGCAAGGAGTATTCTTCCTCTATATAGAATGAGTTCTTCAATTATTTTAAATTCATCATTTGGTATATTTCCTTCCATGATCTCATTAGTTCGTGGATCCTTAGCATATTCTGCAACAATGTTATTTTTCCAATCGCTTGTGATACTAGTTAGAGTGTTCAAATGACCTCACCGGGATAAGGCATCTGCTACTACATTATTGGTTCCTTTGACGTACTCAATATCAAAATTATAGGCTTGGATCTTGCTTACCCATTTTTGTTGACGATCATTGAGGTCTTTTTGATTCATAAAGAACCTTAAGCTATTATGGTCTGTCTTAATATTGAACCTTCCACACACTAGGTATTGTCTAAATTTTGCCAATGCATGCATGATAGCCAACATTTCCTTATCATAGATTGAGTAGTGCCTTTCTATCCTTGAAAGTTTTCGGCTCTCGAAAGCAATAGGGTGTTTGTTTTTCATGAGTACTACCCCAATTCCTTCTCCTGAAGCATCACACTGTAACTCAAAAGGTAGTGTAAAATTTGGAATAGCCAAGACTGGGCAAGAGCTCATTTTTTCCTTTAGCCTTATAAAAGCTTCCTGTGCTGCCTCATTCCATTCAAAATTTCCTTTTTTTGTTAAGTCTGTCAGCGGGGATGCTATCTTGGAAAAATTCTTCACAAATTGTCTGTAGTAACTACATAAGCCCAAAAATCCCCTAAGTTGAGTTAGGGTTTTGGGTTTTGGTCATTCCCTTATTGCTTTAACTTTTTCTTCATCCATGCTTACACCTTTGGCACTGATTTTATGACCCAGGTAGAGAATTTCTTCTAACCCAAATTCACACTTTGATGCTTTTGCAAACAAGGATTTAGATTCCAATATGTGTAAGACTTCTTCAATGTGTTGGAGGTGCTCCGTCCATGACCTACTATATATGAGGAGGTCGTCAAAGAATATGAGTAAAAACTTCCTAAGTTGTTTTCGAAAGATATGATTCATGCATGATTGGAAAGTGGTCGGGGCATTAGTGAGACCAAAAGGTAAAACTAGAAACTCAAAATGCCCATAATGACATCTAAATGCAGTCTTGGGAACATCCTCCTACCTCATTCTGATTTGATGGTATCCTGATCGTAAATCAATCTTAGAGAAATACATTGCTCCATGAAGTTCATCTATGAGCTCATCCACTCTAGGAATGGGATAGCGATTTTTAATAGTTTTCTTGTTTAGTGCTCGATAATCTATACACATCCTCATTGTCCCATCCTTCTTTTTCACAAGTACCACCGGTGATGCAAAAGGACTTGAGCTAGGTTGAATATGTCCCATTGCTAGGAGTTCTTGAATGGCTTTTTCAATTTCATCCTTATATTTTTGAGGATGTCGGTAAGGGGTGGTAATCACTGGTTTAGCATCTTTTTCCAATTCTATAATGTGTTCAAATCCTCTTTTAGGTGGTAATCCTGGTGGGATTTCATCAAACACCTTTTGATGTTTCTTAATAATGGGCTCAATATCTATATGGATGGCTGGTTCTTGTGGGGTAGATTGGTTTAGTACTAAGCATTGTGCAACCCACTCTCCTTGACCATGTCAGAATATTCTTTCTATTCTTTTGCATGAGACTAATTTTGTAGGACTATCAGGTATTCCTTCCAATGTTATTTCTTCCCTTTCGTGCTCAAATTGGATCTTTAAGTTTGGGAGGTCAAACTTAAAACATCCCAAAGAAAATATCCATGGAGCCCCCAAAATTATATCTGAATCTAGTGGAACCACGTGCAAGTCCTCTCTAATGGTATGCTTCCTTCCCAATGTGATTTCTTGTTGTGGAATCACTTTTGTACATCGTACCAATGATCCTGTGGCTTGGGCAGCAGTAAATCCCTTGAACTTTTTAGTTTTTAACCTCATTTTATTAACTAGTTTTTCATCAATGTAGTTATGGGATGATCCACTATCAACTAGTGCAATGACTTTTTGTCCATTGAGAGTGCTCCTAATTCTTAAGACTCGATGTTTAGAGGATTGAGTAATAGTTGCTATCACTCCATATTCTTCTCCTTCTTCTTCTTCTCTTTCTTCATGTCTTGCTCTTTTTTTGGTATTTTCTTCCTCAGGGTCTTCTTCTATTCTTTGGATGCGGCCCCTCTTTTTACATTTATGTCCTGGTACCCAGTCTTCATTGCAATTACGACAAGGGTTTCTCTTCTGGTTGCAACTATGGTTTGGCCCCCATGGTTCTTGGCATTTGAAGCATAAATTCTTTTTCTTAAGCTCATCTTGTTCCTTTATAGGTATGAACTTTTTGTATGACTTATCTTTCTTGTGGGATTGTGTGTTGGGCTTACTCCATGACTTGTTACTCGTAGTTGAGACTTCTAGCCTTAGTGCTATTTCAAAAGCATCATCTAGGGACATAGGCTTTAGGGTGCTTACTAGTCCCTTTAATGAGTCCTTTAATCCTTCTATGAATAAGTAGGTGGAGCGGTCGTCGTCTAC
This sequence comes from Chamaecyparis obtusa, assembly GCA_027943335.1. Classification (NCBI taxonomy): domain Eukaryota; kingdom Viridiplantae; phylum Streptophyta; class Pinopsida; order Cupressales; family Cupressaceae; genus Chamaecyparis; species Chamaecyparis obtusa. Next base: position 4,907,065 of record BSBK01003091.1, on the reverse strand, counting down.
TCCTGTGACCCGGACCGAAATTTTTTGGAACTCTTTTATATAATCTTCTACCGTTCCTTGTTGCCTTATTTGAGTCAATTTCTTAAAATTTTCTTGGGGATGCCTTCTATCAAATCTCTTAATGAGTTTTTGTGAGAATTCTTCGTAAGAAGTAATATTCCGGTGCCCTTGAGTAAAAAGGCCATGGTGCCACCAATCATCTGCCGTTCCCTCCAAGTGAAGAATCACGAATTGGAGTGCGTCCTCTTCCGTCATAGGGCTAAGGGTAAGATAAGTATTCAATTTTTGTAGCCAAGCATGTGCAGTGGATTTTCCCGATCCATCAAAATTTGGGAGTGTTACTTTATTTACTTTGCTTTTAAAATCTTGATTTTGAGGTCTCCTTTCTCTCCTAGGAGCTTCTTGTCTGTTAGCTTCACAAAATTCTCTAAATGTTACTAACTCTCTAATTTCTGGTTCAAGGCTTGCATAAGCTCTAGCATTCTCAATGGCATTATTGGTTGTTTGTCCCGCTCCTTCTTCCATCGAGGGATCCTCCCTAGGTAAGAAAGGGGGTTTGGGCACCCTAGATGACGAAGCTCCATTATTTTCTGAGTGGTTTGAGCTTACGTCTCTCCCACTATAATTATTGTTTTTTAGATTGTTTATGGAATTTCCCATGTTTTGTAATGCCTGGAGAAGTGCTTGGTTTGACCTCTCTATTTGCTCTACTAGGGTTTGGTTTGTCTGTTCCATAATATTTCTAAGTTCATTAGATAATTGTTTAGCCATGGCGGCACTTCCTCTAGTTTGCATGAACTTTACTTTCACAGGATGGCAGGATTATGCTCTGATACCACTTGTGATGACCCCTTTTTAACCACTTAACCTAAATTCCATCATTTAGGCATAAATTAGGTGATCATTCAATAATTAGCAACCAATATCCATCACTATCATTAAAGTCTAGAGGAAAAGAAGCTATTGAGTGTTAATCTAATGAACATAGTCATTTGGAAGATTTCTTCATATAGGGCACAGGAGTCTATCTCCCTCCCTTTACTACGATCATCATAAGATGGAAGACTTACAGTGCAAAGGGCACGTGAAACAGACTACAAGCGGCTTCCCTTTGGGATAACCATCATGTGCCTGAAATTACTCCACCTCTCCCTCCACAAACTCCCTACCCTAAGATATCGTAATGTGGGGCGAGAAATAGATCCCTATGTACTATAATTAGAACATGTTCCCAAATGTCACCATTATATATATATATATATACTTATAAATTAAAATTTACCTAATTTTATATATATATATATATATATGCATACATAGATTATATATATATCCCTTTAAATTAAGATATACCTAATATATATATATATATATATATATATATATAAACATTTATTATTTACATCATGTTACTTCTTCATGTTTATATTCGATCTGATTTTCACATAATTCCGTAGCAAATATCATATTGGTTTCTAACATATTGGGTATGGCACGTAATGCCAGGAGCGTACCTTATCCTATTTGGGCGGTACCACCAAGTACCACTGTAAAGGCTGTCGACTATGCTTGCTCCGTATTAAATGCTTGGTCTGCGCGTCCTCCTTCCCTGTTCACCGTATTTTTCATTGTTGAGGATACCAATCGGTATTTATAAGTATTGATTGGTATCTTCCAAACGGTACGTCCCTTAGGTGTAGTCATTGAATATGCCGATGATAATATTAATAATTATTTTATATTTGTTTAATAATAGTATTATTAATGCATAATTTATCAACACTATAATATTAATTTAATCATTGATATTTATAGTGTTAATACTAATAATTTAACACTAATTTATTTATAATTTTTTTTTTCACAATAATTGAATAACTTATGTATTAAAATAACATTTAAGATGTTGATCTCAATAATTGAACAAATGTAAGCATAAAGAAATATTATATTAATTATGGCTCATGACATTCAAAAACAAAATGAATGAAGAAGGATTTGTTATAAGAAACAAAGCAAGATTGGTATGTAAAGGCTATTCACAACAAGAAGGCATAGATTTTGAAGAGACATTTGCTCCTATTGATAGAATTGAAGTCGTGAGATTATTTTTTGGCTTATGTTGCACATAAGAACTTCAAGGTATATCAGATGGATGTGAAATCTACATTCTTGAATGTGGATCTTGAAGAAGAAGTGTATATAGAACAACCTGATGGATTTCCTTCATGTGAAGATGGAGACATGGATGCAAGTTGAAGAAAGCTCTGTATGGACTGAAGCAAGCTCCAAGGGCTTGGTATGAAAGGTTAGACAAATACCTACTTTGGCCTGGATTCAGAAAAGGTAATGTTGATAGTAATTTGTATTTAAGAACTAGTGAAGATGGAGTTTTGATAATAGAAGTCTTTGTTGATGATATTATCTTTGGAGGAAATGATGATCTATGTGAGAAATTTTCTAAAGAGATGGAAAATGAATTTGAGATCTCCATATAGGTGAAATTAAATTCTTTCTTGGAATGAAAATAAATCAAAGTAAGAATATAATTTTTATTTCTCAGACTAAATATCTTAAAGAAATGTTGAAAAAGTTAGGAATGCAAGACTGTAAACCAGTTGGTACACCCATGGTTACCAATAATAAGCTAATAAATGATGATGAATCAAAGTGTGTGTTTTAGACCAAGTACAAATCAATGGTTGGAGGATTACAATATCTGACTCACACCAAACTAGATATTGCTAATGTTGTTGTGATTGTAGCCAGATATCAAGCAGAACCTAAAGAGACACACCTAGCTGCTGTAAAAAGGATATTGAGATATTTGAAAGGAACAATAGACTATGGATTATAGTATGATAGAAATGATAGCTTTGAACTTCATGCTTATATTGATGCTGACTGAGCAAGAAATATTGATGAAAGGAAGAGTACTAGTGGTGGTGCATTTTTCCTTGGGAAAAAGTTGGTTTGATGGCTAAGTAAGAAACAAGATTGTATAGCTCAATCTATTGCTGAATCAGAGTATATTGTTTCTGCTATTAATTGCACTCAAATTGTTTGGATGAAACAAATGTTGAAAGACATTAGAATAACTATTGATGAGCCTGTGGTTATCCATTTTGATAACACCAGTACAGTGAATATGTCAAAGAATATGGTGATTGCAACTCTAAAACTAAAAATATTTATATCAAGTATCACTTCTTGAGAGACAAGGTGGTAGAGAAGGAAATAAAGTTGAGTATATTAGTACAAAGGAACAGATTGAAGACATATTTACAAATTTTTTGCCAAAAGATACATTTGAATATCTCAAAGGTATGCTTGGGGTTTAGGCCCCTCCTAGTCAGAATTAAATGATGTAGGGGCGCATCAGTCCAGAGATTTTCAGAGCCTTATCATATTCTAGACTTGATGTAGGGATCTACTCCTCAGGGGGAGTGATTGTTGAAGAAAGTTGTGAAGAACAGTTATTGACTCATGGAACCCTTTGCCATTGTTGTCAAAGGGGGAGTGTTTCTATGAGAAAATGCCCTACTATATGGGGAGATTGTATGGAGGTATACTGTGAGAGTATTGTTTGGTTATAGAACTTTGGATTGATAAAACTTTGGGATGAATTTTCCCATATATTGACATCAATGCCAAAGGGGGAGATTGTTGGATATTGATAATGCATTGGGGAAATGGTTAATACATTTAATATGTTTAATCACTATGTTGAGTGATGTTGGAGTTGTTGTTGTTGTCATTAGTGTTTTGTCACTGATGTCAACATATGTTTATGTGAAGAGAATAGGTCGGTTACTACAGTGTATGAACATTGTACAGATGTTTCAGAATGTGCAAAGACATATGAGAGTACAGGAAGATGTTGTGATCTTATATCCAAGATCACATCATGTAATGTTTCATATTGGATGAGTTACACATATTTTGGTGAAGACTGGTTACTGGACTATGACAATGGAAGTTGACAGAGTGAGTCTCTATGTTTCTGGTATATCTTACAGAAGGTATGGATTTAGTGTATGTGATCTTGAGGGATGTCAGACAAGGTACTGAAGAATGTTCATTGGTTAGCGCAAGGTATGGAATGCTAGATGACATCAATTGTGGTGTGTGTTCTGGAGGTGACTTATTTTGGAAGCCGACTTGAGGGCTGTAGCATGCATTTTGTTTGGAAAATGTGAATTAAGGATGTCGGTCCTTAATTATTATAATGTAATCATTGTATACTTGTTTTAGATACTGTGTGTATCTTAACAAGAGTTTATGTAATTGCTTGTCTATTAGGAAAGCCTAATCGACCGACCTGATCATGTAGAATGTAATAGGGTATATATGTAAGATCTTTTCTTTGGAAAAGACATGGTGATAATGTATGTGATGTAAAGAAGATTGTTGAAGCTGCGAGCTTGTATCTGCTAGATGTAGAGTAGAGAATTACTGGTGTACTTCATTGGAACTGATCAAGAAAAGATAGTTGTTGTCAGACAGTTGAAAAGATTGTGTATTTCTTCATATACACTTGTGTTGCGAACAGTGAGTTCTGAAGGTGGATTTAACCTTCTTCAGGCAATGAACCCACCCTTATATCTTGACAACTAAAAGGGTATGTCCTCTAACAAGGACTGTGTACTGTAATGTTTCAATAAGCTCCTAATAGGTCTAGATCTTCTAACAATGATACTATACTCTCAATACATCATTTGTGGGTGCTAATTCCCACCAGGGTTTCTTTGACACCAAAATATTGTGTTGTTGTGTTGGCATTCATTGTGTTCATTGGATTTGATATTTCTGCTATTCAAAGTTTAAAATTTTAATAATCTATCATACATCTGATTCAGCCCCCCCCCCCCCCTCTCAGTTGTATTGTGGATTGTTATTCCTAACAATCACTTATTCTAAGACATACACCATAGACCAATGGTATCAAGCTTTGACACTTCCACATAGAGAAAGCCCCTCATAATTACCAAAGATGGAAGGAATCACTTATTCCAAGACATAGAACATAGACTACCAACGTTAAGCTTTCATGCTTCTACTTAGAGAAATCCCCTCATAATTACCAAAGATGAAAGAAATTGCTTATTCCAACACATAGACCATAGACTAGTGACATCAAGCTTTCATGCTTCCACATAGAGAAAAACCCTCGTAATTAACAAAGATTAAATGAATTTCTTATTCTAAGCAATAGGTCATAGACTACTAATGCCAAGCTTTCATGCTTCCATATAGAGAAAACCCCACATAATTATTGAAGATGAAAGGAATCGCTCATTCCAAGACAAAGACCATACACTAGTGACAACAAAGACCAAAAACTAATGAGGGCAAGCTTTCATGCTTCCATGTAGAGAAAATCCCTCATAATTCTGATATTGCTATCAAGATTCGACTATGTAGTTTTCGAGTCAAACTCATTGACCCATGTTTCATGAGTAGTAGCTCACAAGAACCCATCTCTCATAGAATGAATAGAATAGTTAGCACCCATTGGAATTAGGAGATGCTCACAAGAGTAAAACACTCACCTTCCCAAAAATAAAAAAAATCACTTATCCCATAACATAAACCATAAGACCAATGAGGTATTTGCGCAAAATAAAAATTTGATCGTATCTACTAATTAATTGAAAATGAAAACAAGATACACAATTTGTAGGCCATCCCTACTTTCATTTAAACCACCTCTTGAGAAGTGGGTAAATCTACAAGCATTTAATATGTCCCCCTCCATTAACTTTGAAAGCTCCAACTTTTTGCATCAATGCACATGAATATACATCTCCACAACACCATGTATAAAAAGTACAAGTTTCAGGTTTTAGGTTAGCCGATGTTACTAATTAATTTTCTCAAAGGGGCCTTGCTCAAAATCTATAGTGAATGAGTTAGTTACTCATTATTGGAATTAGTTGTATTAAATTTCCTATTAAATGAAAAATGATTAACTTTGACTAGAAGGACAATCTGCAAGAGCAGCATTGATCATTGCATGGATCTAATCCCTGGAGCTAGTTTACCAAATAAGGCACCACATCGGTTGACACCTATCGAGAATTGGGAATTGAACCGATAGATTCAAGAATTGTTGTAGAAAGGTTTGATCTAGGAAAGTTTGAGTCCTTGTGCAGTACCAGTTGTATTGGTACCTAAGAAGAATGGAGAATGGTGAATGTGTACAGATTCCAGAGCAATCAACAAGATAACAGTGAAATATAGGTTTCCTATAGCGAGAATGGATGACATAATGGATAGTTTGACTAGAGAAAAGTATTTTACCAAAATTGATTTGAAAAGTGGGTATCATCAAATCATAATCGGAGAAGGTGATGAGTGGAAGACTGCTTTTAAGACAAAAGAAGGTTTGTATGAGTGGTTTTTGATGCCTTTTGGTTTAACTAATGCATCGAGTACTTTTATGAGATTGATGAATGAAGTTTTCAAGAAATTCTTAGGTAAATTTGTGATTGTATACCTAGATGACATTCTAATATTCAATACGACTAGAGAAGAACATTTGTTGCATATTAAACAAGTATTGCAGAGGTTGAAAGATGAAAAGTTGTTGATAAATTTGAAAAAGTGTTCTTTCATGCAAGAAGAAATTGTGTATTTGGGATTTGTGATTTCAGCTGATGGTTTGAAAATGGATCCTAAAAAGGTTGAAGCTATTTTTAATTGGCCTACACCTGAGAATGCTAGTGAGGTAAGATCATTTCATGGTTTGGCAAGTTTTTACCAAAAGTTCAATAGGAATTTCAGTTCAATTTGTAATGCTATGACTGAGACTATGAGAGGAGATAAAAGAGAATTCAAGTGGACACATGGCGCTAATAAAAGTTTTGAGACTCTAAAGTAGAAGGTTGTTGAATTTCCTGTGTTAGAATTGCCTTGTTTCAATAAGGTATTCCAAGTAGAATGTGATGCAAGTGGTAGTGCAATAGATTCAAGAAGGTAAACCTATTGCTTTCTTTAGTGAAAAGTTGAATGATGCAAAAAGGAAATATTTTGTGTATGATCAAGAATTATATGCTATTGTTCAAGCCCTGAAGAAATGGAGACATTATTTGATACCGAGTGAATTTGTGTTGTATACCCATCATAAAGCTTTACAATATTTGGGTAGTCAGAATAAGTTGAATCAAAGACATATGGAATGGGTTGAATACTTGCAGAGTTATACATTTGTGATAAAACATAAGAGTGGAGTCACTAACTGAGTTGCTGATGCATTGAGTAGAAGATCTTTGATGACCGAGATGAAAATTGAAGTTCTTGGTTTTGATGACATGAGAGATTCATATGAATTTGATCCTAATTTTTTTGGGCCGTAGAGAAAGTGCAGAGCACCTATTCAAGATCAATTGAGTACTAAATGGGAAGAATATTTCATTCAAGGAGGTATGTTGTTTAAAGGTATTCAGTTGTGTATACCGAGAGGATCAATGAGAACTAATTTGATAAAGGAGAAACATAGTAGTGGTTTGGCTGGACACTTTGGTGTTGACAAGATATTGAATTTTTTTAAGGACAAATACTTTTGGCCGCAGTTGTATAAGGATGTTCAGAAATTTGTGAGAAGTTGTGGAATTTGTCAAGTTGCAAAAGGAGTAAGTCAGAATACTGGATTGTATACATCGATTTCTATTCATGAGAAACCTTGGATTGATATCAGTATGGATTTTGTTCTTAGCTTATCAAAGATAGTGAGAGGTAATGATTCTATATTTGTTGTTGTGGATAGATTTTCTAAAATGGCACATTTTATACCCTGTAGAAAGACATCAGATGCAGTACATATAGCAGATATTTTCTTTAAGGAAATTTTTAGATTACATGGATTACCAAGGAGTATCATTTTTTACCGAGACAATAAGTTTGTTGGATACTTTTGGAAGACCCTTTGGAGAAAGTTTGGCACCGAATTGAAATATAGTTCTACATTTCACACACAGACTGATGGACATACAGAAGTTGTGAATAGAAGCTTGGGTAATCTTTTGAGATGTTTAGTTGGAGACACACCAAGTAATTGGAATTATGTGTTGGCACAAGCAGAGTTTGCATACAATAATTCAGTGAATAGGAGTACTGGAAAAACACTTTTTGAGATTGTAAATGGCATACAACCGAGAGGTATATCAGATTTGAGGGATATTGTTGATAAAGCAAAGAGAAGTGTTGAAGGAGGAAAGTTTGCTGAGTACATGAAGACATTGCATGAAGATGTGAAACATAAGTTGGAGAAAAGTAATCAGAAATACAAAGACAAAACTGATAGATCAAGAAGACATAAGACTTTTGCAGTCGGTGATGAAGTAATGGTTCATTTGAAGAAAGGCAGATTTCCTGTTGGAACATCTGGGAAGCTGAAAATGAAGAAGTTTGGTCCTTCCAAGATTTTGAGAAAATTGGATAGTGGAAATGCTTATGAGATTGAGTTACCTGATGACATGGATATATCACCTATATCCAACATTGTTGATTTGTATGAGTACCATGAATCGGATGAAGAAATGACAATACTGAATGATTATCCTAAGAAATAGATAGAAGAAGTTGAGTAGATTTTAGAACAAAGAGTTGGCAGAAGTACAAGAGGAAAATAGTATATGGAATATCTGGTAAAGTGGAAGAATGGACCGATTGAAGACAGTTCATGGATTTCACAATGTGAGTTGGATTCAGCTCGGATTGTACCTGCTTCATGATTCAGAGAATCATTTCAAATAACCCCAGGTGTCTGATGAAGGAGCATCTCGGGTCCTTGGCAATCCTATGTCATCAAAAACAAGTTTGTTTTTTCCTGTGTTGGTCAGTTTCTTCTTTAACCGAGTTGGCTTGGTAGTTGCTCGGTTTCCTTTATTAACCAAATTGGTCGGTTATCTCTCTGGCGCTCAGTTAATTCCCTGGCGCTCGGTTATCCTCGCCTAGCACTCAATTATCCTTGCCTGGCGCTTGGTTATCCTTGCTTACCGAGTTGTTTGTTTTAGTTTCTTGTTGAGACCGACTTGTGCAATTAATTATGGTTGCAAATTTAATGTTGGAATCTATCATTGGGAAGCGTGTGGACCTAGATCTGGTTGTTCCTTTCGTTGATGGTGGATCTGAAGGTCGAGTTGTTCGGTAGCCTCTTGTATATATTGTAATCCTTGTTTGTAGTTTTAGGACATCAATTAGGACATTAGTAGTAGAAGATAGAAGATTGAAGATAGTTTCAGATCCTCACATGTTGGAGGACTTATGTACTTGAATTGTAAAATTCGTCCCTAACCGGGAAGGCTTTACAGCCCGACATGTATGAGTCAATTTGAATAAATAATAAGAATTTGATCTGCATTCTCTCTTTCACTTGTTTGTATTTGCTTCCACTTGTGATCTCTACAAGGTGGATCTGGTTAGGGTGTGCCTTTGGCCCCTCTCCCCATCCTCCCTTGCGTCATTCTTCCATGCAGTAAAACCCCCCCCCCCCCATAATTGTCAAATATGAAAGGAATTTTATTATTCTATGACAAATATCAGAGACTAGCGACACCAAGGT